>JAUTXW010004811.1:390000-480000 GCA_030620095.1 Kuschelorhynchus macadamiae
AATTTAGAAAACACTTTGCGCCTATGTACTAGTGATATTGACCCCAATATTGGTCATATTGTTTCTCAGCTTCAAACTCAAGTCTCTCATTAATTTTCATTTGATTTTTCTATTTGTTTTTGTTAATTTGTTTGTTATATGTTTGATTATGCCATTATAATTAATAAATAAAAAAATGTGCAAATTTTTATCGCTTTTTATTCACTACTACCTACTTATTTCTTACCTACGGCACGCGACCTGATTAAGTCCCGAAATTACGCCCCCAGCTAAGTAAAGGTTACCCATATCTGGTTTAGAGGCAAATTGAACTTACTTTTCGACGTTTCGCGTGCGATTGCACAAGGCGTCATTACAATACAAGATCAAAAGAATGAATGGTTTTAGAGTGCATTGCTTAATCTTGTGTAGTGAAGGTGCCTGAAGATGCTTCGTGCAATCTTAGGCGAAACGTCAAAGAGTAATTAGAATTTCACACGGCCTATTGTACTAATAATTAATACTTGGAAACGCATTTATGCATTCTGCGATATATTCTACTAAAAGAAGGTTTACATGAGCGGAGTACAAATCTGAGGACCTTTTTTTTAGTTATCGACTATTTGCAAAGAACTCGCACGGTTTAGAGGTCCCAATTACTGAAAGACTTAAATCTCTAGGGTCTTTTTGTTATGTCATAGTTATTTTCCCAAAATCTCGCACATTCAGAGCCCCCTAAATATTTAAAGCCTCAGGTCCCATAATTCGTTAATCCGGCCCTAGTATTAGTGGGATGGCCAATTTTATTATTTGTTACGTTGTATTTAAAATGATGTTTTACGCATTTGCAATTCTTTGGTGTTGAAAATAGTTGTTGCGATCATTTCCAGTAAAAAAAAAAAGTTATATAGAACATTTCCAAAATACCAATTAACTGCTAAAAGATACAGAAATGACGGTTGCTAAAGTCGGGATGGCATAGTGACTAAAAACATCTCAAAAGCATTTTCTTTCTGAAATCTCAGTGAATAATAATATGTGTATGCGTTTAGATTATGGGAAAGTCAGTATTATTTTGTGGTAAATTGTTTTCTCTTTTAAAAATTTTATCTTTTTGGTACTTTAATAACTGACTACTTTTTTTCATAAAACACATTTAACGAAAGCTCAGTTTTTAAAGACAAACGCCATATTTTATTTTTGTCGGAAGTTCCATGTCGCTTACTATAATAATGTGATGTTCACCGGTTTAATCTATAAACTCATATAGAACACATATAGGCAAAACATTTTTACCTCCTTTGTGAAAGGGAAGTATTGTAATCATGAAAAAATCATCCTCCGAGGTTTTTTCAGATCTTCACATTTCGAGGTTCCTAGGTGCAGAAACACATGTGTCTCGATTCCGTCGGTCTGTCTGTCTGTTCGCATTATAGCTAAAAAAATTACTTACCCGATTGACTTCAAATTTTGGTGAAAAATTAGGGTTACATGGCGAAGATCTGGTAACATTTTTGTAAAAATCTAATAAATCAAAAAAAAATTGTGGCCTAGTGAAATGTTAAAAAAATTATACTATCCAATTTAATTTAAATTTTTCAGAAACATCAAGTATTCTGTTATAATTAACTGGTATAATTTTGAGTCGAATCCCAGATGGAGAAAAAAATATACTTAATTGATGGATAAATGTTGTACAAGAATTAATTGTGGTGTAGAGATGAACTGGTTAAATTGTGGTACGAATTCAAGATGGCAGAACAAAATGGCGGTCAAATAAAAGATTTGTAATAGTGAAGAAAGTCACCCTCCCATGTGTTACATATATTCAGGTTTTAGCGTCCCTAGATGCAAAAAATATGTTTTATTTTTATACCCGTCGGTCGCGGCTAAAAAGCTATTTCAAATTTTGGCCAAAAATTAGGTGTCATATGGTGATGACCTGGTAATACCCCAATATAGCAGAACATACTGTTAATTCAATTTTTATATTTGGTCAATCGCGTTATATCTTCTACTTTTTGTGCCCCCTACCCTTAAAAAAATAAATTTGTGTACCTGTACAAAGCACCTAGAGCAGTTCCGAAAAGTTGTTGCCTGCGCATAACAGTGACCTTAAAATGTTTTTGGTATAAGTGACAAAAGTTGATTTTTTTTGGTTTAATTCAATATTTCAATCTCTAGATGTCAAACAAGAGAGAAAAAAATTTGGAAAATCAATTGAATATTCTCATTTTCATTGAGGTTTTATTTTTTTGCCACCAATATCAATATTGAGTTAGAGTTTTGAAAAGTGGCCAAGTAGTAGTAGTTATTTTAATCTTAAAAATGTGATATTTGAAAATTGCGTTGGATATTTCCTGAAAACGTATTTTTAAGGTGCGAACTACACCATCTAACTTTTTATATTATCTATTTTAATTTCAATAAAGATTCATTAAAAACCGATAAATTTTAGATTTTAATTTCCTATCATTATTCAAAATTTATGTACAGTGCCTTCCCTAATAATTCTCCACTTCAGCTGTTGGTTTAATTATAACAAATATAAAATAGTGTTAAATATAATTGTTATAGGGTGTATTATATCGTGTGAGAATATTTCTAATATATACAGGCTGTTACAGGCACAATAGACATTTTTTTATATGGAACATCCTGTATATTATATTATCCATCAAATGGGTCACGTCCTTGCTGCTTATAAATATTCTAGGTTTGATACCTTTATCTTAAAAGACATACCAAAAATTTGACAAAGTGTATTAAAGAGAGAGAGTACAAATTAAATGAATTTTTGTTTTTATTTATTTTTTACACTGGATTCGAACATAATATAGATACAATGATTAAGTTAGTAAAGTTGTTACAAATTCTCCGATAGACGTGGCATTAGTGGTAGCGTAGCGCTAAAATTGCAAGGGATCGTTTGGGCCCCACTGTCCCCTATATTGCATCTTACAACCCTCCGGTTTTTCTTTATTTCAAGATAAATGTATCAAACCTATTATATTTACACTCAGGAATAAAATAGCTATTTGATGGATATATAATATACAAGTCGTTCCGTTCAAAAACATGTATATTAGGTGTTTTATATTTTTGAGACATCCTGTATATATAAATAATAATTCTCTATAAACTGCGTAATAAACTTCTGCATTCAATACTTTTTTCAATCTCTTAAAATGAAACCAATATTGGAAGAGGGCAAATGGGAGGAAAGAGGCCAAGTATTAAAATTATGAAACGTCCCTTGTTTTCTTACATGCTTCGTCCGTGAGCACCAGCCTAACGTTTACAAAACAATTATTTAGTCACATGCAGTAGAGGAAAAAAGGTGACATGTTACGAATATTATAATAGTTGGTAACTATACGGCTCGGTAACGATAATCTTATGCAGCGTGATCATGCACAGATTTTTTATGGCTAATTGTTTCTAGCAAATTATTTTTGCATAACGTCCGCTACTAAAAAATTACCGAAACAGACCGAAATAAATGGTAGATTCAACATTGATCTAACATCTAACAGCAGCGCCAAGAACAAAGAAAACTGGGAAAATTTTAACCGCGATGACGTCACTTTCGATGACCTCATTGGCAAAGCCTGCTGCGCTTAGATAACTGGCCTGCGGGTGTGAGTCAATTCGACCAGGCCATTTTGAAGAATAGGATAGTTCAAGGTCTTCGGCCTTTATTTCAGGTTTTTAAATTCATTCTATGTGTTTTCCTTATTTATTTTCATCATTGCTGCCACTTGCTATTGGTTATGAAAGCCAGGTCCCAATATCCTTAAAGTCACAGACGCACTCTGGAACCAGCCTGTGTTAGTCTTTGGACATTTGGCAAAATGTGAAAATTATAAAAATAATTATAAAATTATAAAAATAGTAATAACATTTTTGAAATTTTAAAGTAAGTATCTGTATACTTAATTTTTTATTTTATAAAAATATTTCAGGGGAATATGTTTTTAGGGCTATGAAAGTTGGGTGTTTTAGAATTGTACAGAATAGTAAAATTTTTATGACAAGTTCTAGGCAGATCATATTCTGATCTTTTAAAGTTAAAATTAACTTTATCATTGTGTGTTTCACACATCACAGTGTTTTCAGAGGATTTATTTGTATTTTTAAACAACTTTAAATTGCTTAGACTCTTTGACGTTTTCTATATGACCATAAGTGTCAAATAAGTGAATTTACATTGCAAGCAAAATTTAATTATTAATTATCATATATTTATCCAAAGCATTCCACAAAACTAATGCCTCTGCATAATAGACCAACATGTCCACTTAATAAACACATAATAAAATGCTGCCCCAATCTGCCCCCTTAAGGGAAAGTAATGATGAATGATTTAATTATGTGATTTTTCTCGAGTTCCTAATGATTTTAATTTATTCAATCTTGCAAAATAATCAAACATGGTGAGTAATAAATGTATAAGTGTTAACGTGTTAAATTCAGTATAAAATGCTGTCCTAACCTGCCCCTCCCCTAAAAAAATAATTGAAATTTAGTTAAAATAAGATGCATTTTTATAGGAGCGAATATTCATTTGTAATTTTTCAAATTCATCTAAAGTTTACCAACATTTTTTTTATGTTTAATATAAAACACACACAACATAAACACACCACAGCGTTTTATGCATATTTTAATTCTGCTTAATGTACAACGTCTGCTTCTAACGAGCTAGTGGTGAGTTAGATTTAGCCGTCACAACTTTTCTTTGTTTACATCGGGGAAATCCAAAGCTGTAACAAAAAATACGTGCAGCTAATGAATTCCCCAAAAAATGCTGCCGGAATATGCCACATGAAAGACAGTAGTAAAAAGACTTCTTTGAATCAACTCTTTGAAAAGTGTTGTAAATTATTATTAACGGGGGGGATATAAAGATGTATTTAAATTGCTTTATTGATCCCTTTTTTAACACCTTGTATTATTTTGAAAATATCCTAAAATAGGTAATAATGTTATATGAAAGTGTTCAAGCGTTTTCCTGAAAAACTAACTGTTTTTTAAATAAAAAATATTGTAGTACTTAAAAGGCTTTTTCACGACCCTGAAAGTTCAGTTTTAAAAAGCCTTTCTTATTGCACCTCTATACTCTAAAATCAACTTGTGTGCCAAAATTCAGCTTTTTACGTCAAGCGGTTTGAACAGGATCGTAATTCATCAGGACCTGATTTTTTAAAACACCCTGTATAAATGAAACATTTGAAATGAGTATCAAAATAAAATAAAATACACTGTTCAAGCGTTTTTCCAAATAGCGTCTCGTTTTTTAAATAAAAATATTGCTATATTTAAGGGCGGTTCACCCCCTTGGTATTTGATTCTTGAAAAATCCCTTCTTACCCAAGTTCTACAACCTACAGTCAACCTGTTTACTAAAATTCAATTTTTTATCTCAAGCGGTTTAAACAGGGTAGTGTTTAAGGTGTCAGTGGTCAGTTAATTAAGCTTTTTTAGTATAGATATCGCAGTAAGCCGTAACTTATCGGATATTGTTTTGTATTTTAAATTCGACATTTTAAAATTATTATTTAGTGTCCTGTCTTAGATAATACAAGTATTATTAGCTTTTTGTTAAACCGTTTAAGATATGTATTTAAATAATTTAACAAATCAATCTTTGTTTATATATTTACGGGATAATAATATTGATTTTAACAATTCTCAAAGATTATCAAATTATTTAATTGAAGCTTTTAATATAAAAAATGAATGTAGTGTTAAACAGTTAACAGTAAAGTTGCAAAAATATTGTCATTCATTATCAATCAAGTGGCAGCAGTCCAACAGAACATATAACAGATTTTTACGTAATCATCAGATGTGGTTACAAAAAACATTTTCAGTTTTAAATAATGAAGAAAATAACGACGAGAAGATGGCGACAACAACTTCTACTTCCCATACATTTGACCCGCTAGGTGATCGGCAAAAGAGAAGAAGAACGGGATATTTAAAACAGTATCCTCAGGAACACATTGATTTTGCTGCTAGAAAAGGACGGAAATCAACTGATGCCCGATTTGTTTATGATTTCTTGCAGACATACCCTGAGACTCAGAAAATAAAGGTATGTCAAAAGAAAAAGCTTTAAGTATTTTTGTGTTGCAGCTGATCTATGAAAATACCAATATAACATAATTCGAAGTAATTCAGAAAATTTTCCCAGTTATTATCAAATCCAAAAAGCGAATTCCGATTGTTACCCTGCAAAAGACACAATTGAAATAACCGAATCGTTTGTCAATGTAAAATGCAGTCAGTTTTAAATCAAACTACCATTAGATTATTCGAAACATTGGATAAGCCGAGTTTACAAATAAAAATAGTTTTATTTTCTAAGTGAGGTTGTTCTGGGGCATCTGATCAGGCACAATACAATATGACTGAATAATAACGAGTCTGATAATAGTGTTTTTATATGTAGTTTTATGCCTATTAAATTATGTGACACAAATGACAATGACTGTGTTCTTTGGAAAAATGAGCATCCATCTTCTACAAGGTATTATAGACCTATACAATTTCACTTTGCCAAAGAAGATGATATTTTGGTAAAAAAAATTGTTGGTGAAATTCAGCAAGAAATTACCGAATTGTTACCCACTACTTACAAAGACATTACAGTAAGTCATGTTTTGTTCTTTACAATGATCGATGGAAAAATTATTAATATTATGATTGATGTTTTTTGTGTAATTCGTCATCAAAGGAGATGAACAATTTAGATCTCGTAACAAAAAAAAACAATCAACAAAAATAATCTTTCTTATGGAATTTCGCCGCTGCATTTGTGGATTCGGTGTTTTGAGTGCTTGTTGCACATTGCTTACAATTTACCTTTTAAGTCTTGGTCAGCTAAAACTACTGAACAGAAAACTCTGAAAAGTGAACGAAAAATTGAAATACAGAACAGTTTCAGAATTCAAACTGGTCTATTGGTCGACGTTATTAAACAGGGAAAGGGAACCACAAATACCGGAAATACCACCAGGAAGTTTTTCGCTAACCCAAAGCTCTCCTCAGAAATAACAGGTCTGAATGAAGAACGTATTAATAGTTTCGGCGATATTTTAAAAACGATTGCTTGCGGCGAAAATATAAACATAGAAAAATTTAGAAGATATTGCTTAGAAGTTGCCGAACAATTCATTAACCTGAAGTTATTAATTCACGGAGCGGATATTGTACAAGAAGCACCATTACCTATCGGAAAATTAAGTGAGGAAGCTCATGAAGCTAATCATAAACTTATGAGATCCTACAGAGAAAACCACTCGAGAAAAATTTCACGAAAAGCCAGCAACGAAGATGTATTTAAATATCTTCTTTTAGCTTCTGATCCTTTAATTACAAATTTGCGATCTAATTTTAGCAGTAAAAAGCAAGATCTTCCAGAGGAAGTGATAGAACTACTGGATATGACTTAACTATTTTCTTTCGAATTAAAGTTTTTTAATAAATTTGACTATAAAAATTGTCAATAAAACGATTTTGTATTATTTCTAGATTAATAACATTCAGTTTACTCATATAATACGAAAAAACTACTCTTGTATGTATAGTTAAGCTTTAATCATTAAGCTGAATAGTAAAATTGCATATTTTAGTGACCTTCGATGAGAATATCAAATAATAATATAAAGTTAACTAACTTGTTTTAAAAAAAATTTATATCCCCCCTATTAATTACTTTTTAACAAAAACGATAAAAACTGATAAAAGCTAGAAATTTACCTCATGTGTTGTTCATGAAGATGAAACATGAATAATTTTTTATTTGTTTAGTATTTTACAGTTGTTTATTCTCTTGCTGCTTAAATTAATGGTTTTCATTAATTTAGTTTTTTTTTATAAAAATAGAAAAATATAAACTAATATAAAACATTTTAAAAGGTTTTCTGAAAGGATAACGTTAGTCCTAACCAGTTTAAAGTTTTTTATGTATGCAGCTGATTACAAAATATCATATGAAAATTTAAAGTTTTCAGCATTTTTTGTTTCAGTTCAGTTAATAATATAATTATTAATATAGTTAACAATATAATGGCCAAGGGTGAAAAAAGTATTTTTGATAATAAATAATAGTACATAAATGTTCTTTGTTAAATTACAAAAATTAAAAGTTTTTAAAGAAAAAATAAGTTACATGCTAAGGATGATCTTCAAAAAGTCTGAAACGGTGACTGAGTGAATAGATTCAAAACATTGTATCACAGACCCATACTATTATGTATCGTTGAACTCGTCTTAAAGCGCACTATCATAATTTGTAATAATATATAGGGTGTCCTATTTAAAATAAGAAATGTTATTCTAGCCGAAGCAAAACGCAGCACCCTGTATAAAGGAAAATATATTAAATTAAAATTTCAAGAAATATATGTGTATTTAAATTTTTTGTCTATAATTTATAGTTCTCTAGATAGGGGGATATGACATCTTATTTTAGACACTCTGTACATCTACAAAAAACAATTAGAGTTTATTTAATTTCAAACTTATGGATATTTAATAATTTTAATTAAAAAAAAAAGTATTGTTTTGCAAAGTATTCTTTAAAATATATTATAAAAATGAAATGTCCAACTACTGACAAACTCGATCCAGTGTGAGACGTTCTGATCAATTTGTCAGCTATTTGTTGGCTGTAAACTGGGAGTGTCCTTTAACCCAACATTATTTATTATTGTTCTTTAAGTGTCGGCTTCTAATAAAGGAAAAAAAGGATACGCATCTCTAGCATAAGCTGTTCTCATTATTTCCTTAATTCCGAGTCCCGTCCATTGTAGGATGTTTCTGAGCCACGACAAACTCTTCCTGCCCACTCTTCTTTTAGCCTTCCTTTGGATTACTAAATATGTTATTTAATAATAATTAAAATAACAATGGTCTTTGTTATAGGAAATTAGCGAAATTTACAACAAAATAATGGATATAAAAATGAAACAAAATAGAGATTAGATGTTAAATGGTGCTGTTGGGAAACATTTAGCCAATTAACTATTTTTATACTTAACCAAAAATACCACTTAACGATTAACAAATTAGTAGAAGCTATAACTGTCAACAAGATTGAATCTTCTAACATAAAGAACACTAGCATAGTTTTTAAATAAACATTTGTGGTCGCAATCAAAGAAATATGCGTTGAAACGAGCACCAAAGTTTTATCTAAGTAAAGGTATAAAACTAAACAAAAATATGGTACGTTGACGTAGGATATAATTTATATTTGAAATGTTAGAAGTTCTGACTCCCTGTTTAAACGTTTGCTTAAATATAAAATTAAAAGATTCAGAACTCAAAAGTTTGAAATTGTTTGGAATGCTGTTAAAAATCCTTACACCCCGATATGAACGAACAAGGCTGTTGTGTGCTTTGGGATGTAAGTTTCTCTGGAGGGTATTGACAGTAGGTCTTTAGTTCCGCCGGTATCAAGGAGTACCGGTAAGCATGATTGTATTAACAAAACAGGCCAGATGCAGCAATATTCCGTTTTTCATGGTAAGCGTTCTCAGTTCCCAAAATCTGGCATCATAGTACTAGGTTATTGGTTATAAATGCATCAGTCCCCTTTAACTTTTATAAAATCAGTTTTGAAAGAAAATGTTTTATAGAAAAGTTATAACTAGTCAGCTGATTTATTCTGTGCAGTAACAGCATACAGGGTGGGAAAAACCGCGTAGAATTTCAAAGATATGTTTTCTTAAACGAGATGACCTGTATATTATTTTATTTTTAGCCTTTCATCCTAGATCTGCTGCGAAAAAAATTACGTGAAAATTAATTTTAACAAAAAAAAAATTCTTTAAAAATTGTCCTAAGTAGTAACCTACTATGGGAAAACATTTTAACTGCCATTGGTCTATATGCGAACCTTTAACAGACAAATCTACATTTTAGTTTGTCATCATGCCCAAAAGGTTTACCTTTCCTCCGCTAAAGTATACTAGCAAAAATTTTACCAATAATTTTTCCTTCGCATACTGGAAATGGGTCTTGACAATGCGGATTTCGGGCAGCCTAAGACTTTATGTTCTTTTCCGTAAAAAATGCCAGCCGAAAAAAAACTAAGTCAAGTTTTTCCCCGGCTTTTTTAACGGGTATCTTTAAAGACAAAATAAATTTAAATGTAGATTTGAATCTTATGAAAACAAAAACATAATTTAATTGAGAGGTTATACTTTTGAAAAGTAAAAAACAATTGCCCATTGATCTGGTTTTCGAAAATTTTAAATACACCTTGCTGAGGTGCTGAATACAAAAATGTATTTAAAGTAAAATAATCAGTACTTTTGATACTGTAAGTCAATTTTTGAATTGACCTTACCTGTGACAATGTATTCAGTAATTTTATAGAAAAATCTTTGTACCGGTACTTAAAATTTCAAATTTTGGGTAAGTATTACTTATTACTTAAAATGTACTGCAAAATCCTAATCTACTTAAAGTACTTTGTAGAAGTACTTAAGTATTTTTAGTATATAAGTACTTTTAGTTTTAAGTTTTTTTAGAAACTAGATAGTTCAATATTAAAAAGACTTAAGTACTTCAAAAATTATTTTCAATACATAATTTATTTTATGTATTTTGTCAAATATAAAACTAAATATAAGTTAAAACTGGTAAAAAGCAGTGGCGCAGCCAGAAATAACGTTTGGGGGGACCACCAGAACGATACTAGACTTTAATATATTATTAATTCCAAATATAATTAAAATCCCAAAAAATCAACATCAATATCCTGCTCAGTAATATATTACCTCTATTAAAAGAAAAAATTACAAAATGCCCCTCCCCCCTGTGGCTGAGCCACTGGTAAAAAGTAATATTTTATAAAATAAATCATCATTCAGCAATTGCTAAAATATAAAGAAAGTTGTTTTTAGGGAAGAGTTCTAGTGAACAAAATAGGCATTCGACATTATTCTTTTTGTTATTTGGTTTGTGACGTGGCCCCGTTTATGGTAAACACAAAATAGCCAAATCGTACACAAATTTAAAAACTAGATAAATTATATCATTAAAAAAAAGTTTATTAAAATTGGTGTTTTAAATTTTCGTAAAAAAGCGAGTGCCTCACTCCGAATGTGGATTGGTTTAGTTAGCATTTTAGTTGAGCTGCGAAAAAGTAAAAAAAGAAAGTTCTGTGTAAAGAAATCGCACCTCTATAACTATAGAAAAAATCGGTAAATTTCCTTTACCAGGACTTTCCCTCGTAATGAATCTTTTCTTTTATTAGGAATAGTGAAGTGTGACACAACAGTACATAGTCATTTAGTGACACACACACACACACACACACACACACACATATATATATATATATATATATATATATATATATATATATATATATATATATATATATATATATATATATATATATATATATATATATATATATATATATATATATATATATATATATATATATATATATATATATATATATATATATATATATATATATATATATATATATATATATATATATATATATATATATATATATATATATATATATATATATATATATATATATATATATATATATATATATATATATATATATATATATATATATACATATATATATCTGTTCTTCAGACATGTTTATTGGGTGCCATTTGGTTCATATTGAATTCGTACCAAAATTTTAAGTCAATTATATAACAAGATTTTTACGATGATTTTTAAAACAATTTATGTAACTGCCATTTTATTCCGCCATCTAAAATTCAGACCCCAAGTTTACCAGTTTGTTTCTATAACGTACTTAATTCATTCACATTGATCTAATAAGTAGATTTTTCAGTCCGTTTTTAATTAGGACGCCATTTTGTTTTGACAGCTTGAATTCAAACCAAAATGTTACCAGTTCGTTTCTTTGTAACACTCGATTTTAGTGCAAAATTTGAGACAAATTGGATTAGTTTTTTAGTAATAATTTTTTATCAAAATGTTTAGATCTCTAATTTTCAATTAAAATTTAAAGTCCATCGGGAAAGTAGTTTTTTAACTATGCGCGAACATAGAGCCCAATAGACAGACCGATAGAATTAGGAAAACATTTTTTTTTGGCACCTAAGGAACCTAAAACGTGAAAATTTATAAATTCCTGGACGGGTAACTTTTGCAAACATTTTATTTGACCGCCATTTTGATTTCGTACTACAACTTTACAAGTTCATATCTATATCACACTTAATTCCAATAAGTAGTTTCTCAGGCTGATTTTTTAAAATAATATTTTAAAGCTGCCGTTTTGTTTCGCCGTCATGGATTCGTACCAAAATTATAGTTGATTTTTGCGCAAAATTTGAAGCAATTTAGATAAGTAGTTTTTTTAGCATTCCTTTAGGTCGCCATTTTGTTCGCTCATATTGAATTTGTACCAAAATGTTACCATTTGATCCCCAAATCTTCATTTTTGACCAAAATTTGAAGTCAATCGGATTAGTATTTTTTAGCTATGCTACAAACCGGCCGACAGACACACCGACGGAATTGAGAAAACATGTTTTTGGCATCTAGATACCATGAAATTCGAAGGTCTGAAAAAATCTTGCAGGGTCATTTTTTTACGATTACAATACTTACTTCTTACTAGGGAATTAAAATGTCATATTTAGACAAAAAATGTATATATAAATATATATATATATATATATATATATATATATATATATATATATACATATATTTATATTCATATATTTGGAATAACGAACATGCTTCCTATGCAAAATTTAACTTCTGACCACTGTATCCAGGATTGGTTTAACCAGATGTGTTCTGCTATGCCCGATCTTGATGTATTTCTTTTCTGAGTATAATTAAAATGCTTCTTGTTTCTTACACTAAGAAAGCGTTTTGTCTCTCCAATACTCACACTGGATTATCAGACAGGATACGCAGCAATCTATGCATCTTTATGGTTTGACAAAGATCCACAAACCGAATATGCCTCTAACACTAATTACTAGCTCCAGGGACCCACTAACAAGTGTTGGCTAAATATTTATTATTCAGTCAGTAACAAAACAAAATGAAATTATCTAAAAATAATGCTGCGAGCAATGGAAAGAAAGTATATTCGGAATCAACTCAAAAGTTTAAATACAAAACGAGGAATAAGAGGTCAAAATGGTTAACTGTGTTGGCTAAATATTTATCATTCAACTTTACAACTAACCATTTTGTTAATATTCTTAAGAACATCACATTAGGGCAAGACGACGGATTTGTTAGTTTTGATGTAGAAAGTTTATATACAAATGTTCCTATATGTGAATCATTAGACAAAATTAGGCAAAAGTTGAGGGAAGACGATACACTCTGAAAAAATGACGTTGCCTCTAGAAGGTCTGATGAATCTATTGGAATGCTGTCTCCGTAACTCCTACTTTTAAATAGGAGGATAGAGATAGGATTTAGTCACAAGATGATGGTATTCATCACTATCTCCTTAGATTTATTAAAATCCCATAGCCAAGAGCAGACAAATTTCGATTTATCGGCTACAACGAATTAATTCATTAGTCCAGTTAACTTTCGCCCCTCTATTTAAATACTTCCTAAAAATCGCCTTAAAAACCTGCCAGCTGTATAATTTATACCAGAATAGAAATCCACTCATAATGCATTCAACAGAACCCATTAAAAATCAGGTAATATTCAACAATTTACCACAGAAAGATTTGTTACGTTACATGCTGCAACAAATCTACAATGAGATATTGCTGCAAAAAGGAAAAGTGAAATAGAACCTGCCATTTTAGTATCTTTCATGGATTTTATCAAACATGTAAAAAATGAATGACTAAGAGGTAACCTTTTGTAGTTTTATTTGTTACAAAGGTTCTTCAAACAGGCCTGCCTTCTTATCCATCCTTTTTAAACCACTGTTTAGTCAGTGGCGGATATATGCCGTGGTTATAGGAACTTTAGCGGCTTACAAGACCCTCCAATTTACGATCTAAGAAAAAAATCTATATAAAACCAGGTTATTCGGAAATGTTTCAAATTTCTGGGGGATTAAAATTATGGAAAAGTCCAGGCTTTTTGATTTATACCTTCATAAAACTACGACTAAAAAAAAGGTCCCCACTTTCGATAACCGTTTAGTTTATACGTATTTCATTTTTAGCCTCCCTCCTCACCTTCACATTATTCTACTAAATTCGCCAATGGTTTTATTATGAATAATAAGAAAATTAATAAAAAAAAATATTAACAATAGTACAGCCTAGTACGTATCCATGGTTTTATATATGGCAGCGGAACCGTTCCATGACGAGCGTGCGGGGCACCCGGGCGCCTACATCTCGGGGGCGGCAACGTGGCTGTCCCGTTGCACATTGTTATATGTTATTTGAATTGTAACAACGTAAAAAATAAAATAAATATTTGATCAGATAAGGTGTCAGAAATAATAATAGCGGAGACAAGCGTAATCTTGGAACTAATTAAAAAACGGTAAATGCCCAGGAGAGGACAAAATAGCAGAAAAATCACCAGAGATACTATTAAACAATGGCCTACTAAAAGGGAGAGCGCTAAACCATTGAAAAAATCTAAGGTAAAATTACTTTAAGGAGGGAGACACAACGATTATATACAAAAGACCAGTGCGCCTCTTGTCATTTGTAAACTTTTAACAAAGACACTTTTTACCAGCCGTCTGTGAAGTAAATTAGACTTTTGCAAATCTCCTCCGGAAAATGCTTTAATACAAACAATCATTTGTAGAACATTAGGAAGACTACCGAGCACAAGGTGCTGATATACTTCGCCCTTCTAGACTTCCATAAGGCGTTCGACTACATCGACGTGGAACATTTTAAAACTCCTAGATACAGTTCAGGTATTCTGAAATCATAAAAATTTTGACCAAAACGCAGCAATACAAGTGTTACTTGGGAAAACAATGAAAACTAAAAAAATAAATAAAAGTAGAGGGATTAGAGAGGGTAATAAGATATAACCAAAATTATTCACCCTTGCCCTAGAGGATTTCTTCAAAAGGCTCATTTGGGACGATAGAGGCATTAGCAACGATGGATAGCACTTAAATTGCGTGCGCTTCGCTATTGACATAAAGTCAGTAACAAAACAAAATGCAAATTATCTGAAAGTAATACTGCGAGCAATGTAAAGAAAGTATATTCGGAATCACCTCAAAAGTTTGAATTCAAAACGAGGAATAAGAGGTCCGGCCGTATATGTTAGCAAAAAATGATACCATTCAATGTGTACAATATAGCACCAAAAAAGCGATGAAAGAAATGGTTGAGAGAGGCCAATGTTCATGGCTTCAGAGGGCTTGATTTACCACGCTTTTATAAATCGAACTACTTTATAAAAATACGTATAAATTAGCTAGAATTATAAGAATATAGGGCGCATTCACTACATCGTTTAGACATGTTATTGAAGAAAAACATAGTGGTTTTATAGAAAAAATACGCAATAAAACAATACAAAAAATAGTGTTGAAAGGTCTCGGTAACCAGATGATCATTTCAAAAAAAAATCATGTAAATTGATGCAGTACAACTCTCTTACGAACTTGCTAAAAAGGTGTTTCAAATATATAGATTATATGACCATACATTTTATAGCCACAGTTACCAATACATTACCAGTAATATGTTTAAAGATATTTTAAAACTGAGAAATAAATTGTAGTTTATAAATATAGAAAAGGCGCTTTTGTCAGTAACGCACCAAAAACTTTAAAATAATGTAATAACATAACATATCTTGTTACTACTATATATGCGTTCTACTCTGGCGGATGTATTTTGGTTACATTTCTTTGAAAAGCATGTATTTTTAATTAACTTCGATAAAACTCCCTAGCTCACGCTTTTTGGCATAGCCAGTCATTAAACTTCAAGGGTAGAATGTATATATCGTAACAAAATATTTTAACTAAATTACATTATTTTATAATTTTAAGTCCATTATTGACAAAAGCCGGTTTTCTAGACCTATAATTTATTTTAAGTTAAAATAATATGGTATTCGTGGTAATCTGCTAAACTAAAAAATTGTATCTGATCAATAGAAACATTACTCTATAGGCATGATAGATTATATTCTGACTACAAATTAATAAATAAAGAAGTGCCACAATACTCCATGTTAAGACGAATTTTCTTTGCGATATTCGTTAACGATTTGCACAAAAATTAATATCACATCACTTGATCTGTAGATGACAGTTATGTTCAGAGATGTGGACGTTTTTAAACAGTTAACATTTGCCGGTAAAATCGGTAAATTTCCTTTACCCGGAACTTTCCTCGTTATGAATCTTACCTTTTATTAGTAATAGTGAAGCGTGACACAGTTTAGTTCCGGATATAGTCATTTAGTAACGCATATATATATATATATATATATATATATATATATATATATATATATATATATATATATATATATATATATTGGTTTTTCAAACATTTTTATTGGGCCCCATTACGTTCCACCATATTGTATTCGTAGTATTCGTACAAACATTGTATCAGTTTATATCTATGCCATACATGATTTGTGGGCCGCCATTTTGTTCCGTCATGTTGAATTCGTACCAGTTTATACCTATTTAGTTTTTATGAAAATTTGAAGTCAATTTTTTTTGTTGATTTTTTAAACATTTTATTTTACAGCCATTTTGTTTCACCATTTTGAATTCGTACCACAATTTTACTAGTTTATCTTTTTGCACACTTAATGCTTCCACAAAATTTGAAATTAATCAACTATGTAGTTTTTTCAGGCTGATTTATTTTAATATTTACATACATACGAAAATGTTAACAGTTTACTTGTATGTAACACTTTCTGTACAAAATATGAGCTAATTTGGATTAGTTTTTCAGTTATAATTTTTTTAACATTTCATCAAGCCGTCATTTTTCCGTCATAACGGATATTCACCAGAATGTTATCAGGTCCCATCGGCTCTTTATTCACGATTACAAACATTTTATTTGGTCTCCATTTTGTTCCGCCATCTTGAATTCATATCACATTTTTACCTGCAGTCTGTATATCACACATAATTTTTGCACAAAATTTGAAATTAATCTAATAAGTAGTGTTTTGAGGAAGATTTATATAAAAATTTATTAAGACGCCATTTTGGGTTCGTACCAAAATTTTACCACTTGATTTCTACGCAATACTCGATTTTTGTGCAAAATTTCACATAGATTGGATAAGTAGTTTTTTAGTAATAACGTTTTAACATTTCATTCGGTAGATTTGGCGCAGTACCTCAAAAATGTTGACATTCCTCATGATGCAATATTAATTTCCTTAGATGTAAAAAATTTGTTCCCCAGCATACCCCCCAACGAATGCATTAACTTGGTAAAGAGACAAAACTGCTCTACCAGCACTAGTAAGGGAGAATCTCGTTTCTCTGTTATCCACCGCACTGGACCAAAATTTTTTCAAATTTAATGGCTTATTTTTTAGACAGTTAACGGCTCTAGTGATGGGTTCCTGCCTTTCCCCTTTTCTTAGTGAGGTTTTTATGAGTGATTTGGAGACAAATATCATGAAAAGCCGTTTTGCTAACCATCTATTAGCTTACAAGAGGTACGTAGACGATGTATGTATCGTGTGGAAAGGAAACAATCAGGAGTTGACGGATTTTTTAAATTTTGATAACTCCCTTCATAACAAAATAGCTTTTACTCTAGAGATGGAATGAGGGTAGATTACCTTTCTTAGATTTAATGTTAATCAGGAACAATACCAAAATAGAATTTGAAATATACAGAAAACCATCGTCTACAGATAACGTTATTCAATTTAGTTCCATTCCTCCTCACTCACACAAGTTTGCAGCCTTCAATTCATTTTTCTACCGGTTGTTCAAACCTCTTCCAGGAAGGCTTTCAATCAGGAATTGGAGATTATAAAACAAATTGCTTTCAACAACGGTTTTCCTATCCACTCCATCAGTAGACTCTATTATAAGTTTTTCAATAAATACAAACTTTCCTTTAATATTATTCATCCTAAACCAACACTTAAAAAATGCTTCAAAGGTTTAACATTTTTTGGTAATATTCAATGCAGGAGGCGAAGGTTTTCAAACATTTAGATGTCTTAATTGCTTTTAAAACAGTGAACTCACTTAAGAGACATCTAGTAATGACCAAAGATAAGACCGAACATCTCTCAAAATCAGGGTTTATTCGTTGGGCTGTGGAGATTGTTCTGCTGTATATGTCAGACAATCAGGGAGAAGGATGATGGTCAGTATCTGGGCCTCTCACGCCGGAGGCTCGGGTTCGATTCCTGGGTATAACAGTAATTTTTTTTTGTACTTTTTTATTTATTTATTTTATTTGATTCAATTTTTATCTGCGCGTGTTAATACCTTAGTTTCTTAACCTCATCTCAGTGTGTATTTTAACATGTGAAGTTACAGTTGTTTGATTTGTTCTTGTAATTTTATTTAATGTCGAAGGTTTGTTTGAATTTTGTATATTTATAGTGAGTTTTTGATTGTTATGTTAATTGTAGGTCTGATGATGCCTGAAAAGGCGAAACACGTGTAACCGCATTATATTCTTTTTGACTGAGACCCATACTTTGTGTCTTCTTTCTAGTTTAGACATTTTACTAAGCCGCGATTTTGTTTCGCCACCTTGGATTCGTACCAAAATTTTACCAGTTGATTTGTATGCAACACTTAATGCTTGTGCGAAATTTCAGGTAAACTGGAAAAGTAATTTTAGTAATAATTTGTTTAACATTTCACTTGGCCGTCATACTGTATTTTTACCAAAATATAACTGTTTCATCTCCTTATGACCCATCCCCTTATGACCCTTGATTTTTGGCCAAAATTTGGAGGCAATCGGATAAATAGGTGACATCTGCGGGGACCCTGAATAGTGAAGATCTATGAAAACTTGGGAGGATGATTTTTCACGAACGCTAAATATCCTTTGTACGATCCTGAGCGGAGCCAAGTTTTCTTTTAAATAAATGTAATGTGCTCGTCATTTGATAGTACTTTTTAAATAGTACCGTTCGGATCCGGCAATAAACTGCAGGTCCCATATACATGCGTGAAAACATAGTATAGGCCGATTCCAGCAATGGATTATCATGATATCTATACACCAATATAATTGGTTTACTTCAAATTGGGTAGCTGGCCCATGGACTAACAAAGTTTGAGCGTAAAGTCCTTTAACTATTAGTTTCAAATCAATATAAACCATTAACTGATTTTTATATTTCAACACTTTTACTATTCATAAAAGTGGGTGTTAGATTACACAAATGTTCGGTACATGTGTGTACGTAATTTCATCATTTCCAATAAAACGGAATGAGTCATAAAAATTTCGTCCAATCTCCTGAGAACGGATTTAAGTGTTAGTCATAATCTTACATCAAGTATCAAACTTTTCCGTGAAATGGAGAATATTTTTTGTCATTAAAACGAGGAAGTGTTATTATCTTTCAATTAAACAAATTTTTATTGCTTGATGCAATTCGACAGACTTAATGCAGAATTGGTATTGAAACGGTTATTTTTTGTTCCCCGTAAAACAGCCCATATATTTTATTATTAATATATCATATGGGCTATATAGGGAAATGGTTATGTTTGAAAAATATAAGTTGGTTTTTTCAACGTTTTAGATTTCCTAGTCCACGAAAAACATATTTTTAGAAAAAATATTTATGAAGTCTCTACGGATGTGCGTATGTATGTGTAGAGTTTCTAAGTCTTGGGATCCAATCCCGGGATTTCAGGATCAACAATTTTTTTCGAGATCCCGAGGTCAATTCCAAAATCCATCATACTCCCCAATATTATCTAAATGTATCATGTATAATTTGTATATTTTAAATATTTAAAAAACTGCATTAACTGTCAAACCAAAAGAAACATACATTTCTAGCTACTAACAAAAACATTTATTTAAAAAGTCAAGAAAGCACAAAGTAAAGAAACATAGAAAATAGCCATAAATAATTCGATTTTTAATTAATCAAGGATTTACTAGCTACCACTTGAACTTAACAGAAACAATCGGTAAATTCTTTCTTTCCTTGTTATGAATCTTACCTTTTATTAGTAATAGTGAAGTGTGACACAATTTTGTTCAGCATGTAGTCATTTAGAACACATATACATATACTGTCTTAAAACATTTTTATTGGGCGCCAGTTTTTACCCATACCACACTTGATATGTGGACATAATTTTTTAAAAATTTCAATAAGAAAACCTTTTATGTTGATTTGTTAAACATTTTATTTGGCCATCATTTTGTCTCGCCATTTTCAATTCTTACCACAATTTTACTAGTTTATCTTTCTATCGCACTTAATGCTTGCACAAAATTTGAAATTAATCTACTTAGTAGTTTTTTCAGGTTGGTTTTTTAAATATTTTATTAGGCCGCCATCTCTGATTCATACCAAAGTGTTGCCAGTTCACTTCTATGTAATTTTTATTAAACATTTGAGGTAATTTGGATAATCGGATCCTTTGTTATAATTTTTTAACATTTCGTCAGGCCGCCATTTTGTTCCGCCATATTGGATATTTACCAACATTTTCCAGGTCCCATAGGACCTTTATTTTTTTGACACCCGATTTTAGCAGTCTCTATATCAAACAAAAATTTAAATTCAATCTAATAAGTAGTTTTTTCAGGAGGATTTATTTAATAATTTATTAAGCCGCCATTTTGTTTCGTCATCTTGGATTCGTAACAAAATATTACCAGTTGATTTCTACGCAACACTTGATGTTTACGATGTTTGTACGATCTCGAGCGGAGTCAAGTTTTTTTTTATAAATTTAATGTGATCCTCATTTGATGGTTAGGAGGTGACGCGCTTGTTCAGTAATACGTCAAAATTACTTCTCAAATAGTACCGTTTGGATCCGGCGATAAACTGCAAGTCCCATATACATGCTTAAACACACATCATGGTATAGGCCGATTGAAGCAGTGGATAATCATGATATCTATACACCCACGTAATTGGATAGTGGAAAGAAAATTATAGAGTTTACTTAAAGCTTGGCATAAAGTCCTTTACATAATAGTTTGAAATAAATATAAACCATTAATTGATTTTTAAATGTTATAACACTTGTACTAAAATAGGTGTTAAATTACACAAGTGTTCGGTACATGTGTGTACGTAATTTCATCATTTCCAATAAAACGGAATAAGTCATAAAAATTTCCACCAATCTCCTGAGAACGGATTTAAGTCTTAGTCATAATCTTACATCAAGAATCAAAGTTTTCCGTGAAATGGAGAATATTTTTTGTCATTAAAACGAGGAAGTGATATTATCTTTTAATTAAACAAATTTTTATTGCTTGATGCAATTCGACAGACCTCATGCAGAATTGGTATTGAAACGGCTATTTTTACTTCCCCGTAAAACAGCCCATATATTTTATTATTAATATACCATATGGGCTATATAAGGGAATGGTTATAGCCGCACAAATTTTCGAAAAATTTGTTGTTTTTTTTTAAATGTTTTAGAGTTCCTAGTACACGAAAAACATATTTTTATAAAAAACATTTGTGTGTGTAAAAGTTGTAAGTTTCTGGTCATATCCCCAGGTTTAAGGAACATTAATTGTTTTCGGGATCCGGAGATTAATTCCGAAATCGATCCCGAACATTTATTTTTAATCATCATTCAAAACATATAATAACATAACATAAATAATCAGACACATCACTAATAACGAATAAATTGTTATATCAAAAAATATGAAAAATGTCTGACTTTCCTATAAATTTAATAAAAAAATCGGTAAAACTCCTTTACTCGGAACTTCCTTCGTTATTTATCTTTCATTTTACTACAAATTTAGTTCCACACAAAATCTCACACAAATACTGTCTTTTCAAATATTTTTATTGGACGCCATTTTGTTTCACCATATTGGATTCGTACCAATATTCAGTGGCGGCTATTCAGGTGAAGTAGGTGAAGTACTACTTCACCAGGAAAAATAAACAAGCAAACATCTAATTATATTTATTATAAATCTCTTAAAATTTAAGTTTTTACATTCATTTATTCACCTAATTGACCGTTGGCGGCCTGTCTTTTTAAAACTTTCAATCGAACTTTATTAATTATTTATACTAACTATAACAGTGGCGCAAACCGCTTCGACTTTGCTGGAGGTTCTATGTTTAGTTTACGATTTTCCTACTACGTTGCCATGACAACGCGTACGCGGTGACGTCGACCGCATAGAAGAATAATGTTAACCAGCGCCATACAAAGCTCTCGGTGAATTGCTAACGCAGTACACTACAGCCACGAGTCGTTCAGTTTGGGGTGGTTGTTTACTTTTATTTTCGCGGATTTCGCTGCAACCGGGTCGTTGCTTTGCAGTTTGCTTGACTGTTTTGTGTTATATTTATTTATGGTGTTGTTACAACTTTATTTGGTGCCGGGTTTATTAATTTACATTATTGATGAATCTGATCACGGATGTGGTTTGCATTTTGTTGGAAACTCCATTTAATCGATGAAAGGAACGAGATCAGAGTTTTAATCGTCATCCTGGTTTTCGGCATACAAATGTTTATGTAGTAGTCAAATATTACAAAAATTGTTTTGCTGGCCTTGTTTACTAGTTTCCAATAAATATTCAGTGTGGAATAAAGAAGGATTTGCAGGTACGTTAAATATATGAAGGTCTTTACACAAACATGAAGACTCGGCGGAGCATTTAAAATGCGAATTAATGCTAAAAACATTTGTAAAAAATCAAAGCACTATTGCTGACACTTTAAAAGAAAATGCTAAACTATATAAAATATATTTTAACGAAAACGTCCGATTAAATAGACTATTTATGTGCTTGGTAATTGACGCAGTTTTGTTTCAGTCGCGGCCATGATAGATCAGTAGATAGGGGGAATTTTAAAAAGCTTTTAGGTTTATTAATATCGAGAAGTTCCCAAGAACTAAAAGATCATCACCAAAAAATTAAAAATGTTTTTACTGGTGACTCAAAAACTATCAAAAAATTATAATTCATTTAGAGTTCTAAGAAGTACATGCTGGAAATGTTCCGTGTTCCGGTTCCTCACTTATCAATGTTTGCGTTCTCGTTGCTAATCTTAGTATAATAAAACGGTAAAGTTTAAATACATGCTTGGCGTTTCGATTGGAAAAAATTCAATTTCTAGCACTTGGTAATTGGGCAGCAGTTCACAAGAACTTATTTCTGCATTACTTAGTACACCTGAACAATACATTGGTGAACTCACTCCCTAGTCGGATCTTTTATACTTCAAGTGACAAGATCTGGAACTGGATCTCGATTCTCGTGTATTCAGTGGAGTATACAAGGAGGGGTCAGGGAGAACCCACTTAGAACTTACATCAAAATAATATATATTTTACTTTACGTTTTCTTCGCTTTGTTAGCCAAAAAGAACCTACTTATTAACGCAAACAAAAAAAATATATTTCTTTAGACAAACCAAATAAATGCAGTTTATATCTATTTATTTGTTTATTTTTGTGATACAATCCGAGATTAAAATTTCTTAAATTTTGAAATTTGCTTTTTGCGAAATATACAAATTATCTCTACCCATTTTAAGCACTGCTTGTGAAAGCTAATTTTCTTATTTAAGAAGCTTAAGACATTCTTCAGAAATAGCCATTCCTAATATAAAAAAAAATCTTACAATAAACTGGATTATGATAGAAATAATGATATTTTTGCTTCTGGAAGCAGATTAGATTCAATTCTCTAAAACTTTTGTATTTATCTACGGAAGTGTAGAAGGGCCACGTTTTTTTAAGCGTTTAAAGTCGGGATTTAACAAAATTCTGAGTTTAAAGTCTGAATTTTACAAAATTCTGAGTCTAAAGTCAGAATTTAATAAAAATTTTGAGTTTAATGTCGGAATTTATAAAATTCTGACATTAAAGTCGGAATTTAACAAAATTCTGAGTTTAAAGTCAGAATTTAACAAAATTTTGAGTTTAAAGTAAACTCCGAATTTGAGGATATAGCATTATTGTGATTGAGACATTTAATTCCGACCTTAAAATCAGAATTTAGGTAAATTCCGGTCTTAAACTCAGAATGTCAGAGTTTAAAGTCAAAATTATATTAAATTCTGATTTTAAACTCAGAATTAAAAAAAACGTGGTCGTTCTACGCTTCCGTTTGTATCGTTACTTTTTAAATTTAGCTTACTTTCTACCAGTTTAATATTTGTGTACTTCCTTTTCCTTTTATTAAAACAATTATGGTTAATAGTTGTGCTCACCAGCACTATCAAAATTCTAGATAGGTAGCCATGTCGACTCCCAGGACCCCCCCCCCCGAAACTTTCAAAGTATTTTGGTATAGGCATGATTCTTATACATTTACTGAAAAGAAAAATTAAAAGAAGTAAACTTTAAATTAATAATAGTAATAGGAATATTAAAGTAATATAATGGCTCCAAACAAATATAGTGAGAAATATACTCTAAATTTTTAAAAGTTTGGTGCTACAAGGCACACGTTTTATCCGTGATACACATGAGTTGTACGTGAGAAAATAAATCATCATTAATTTGAGCTTGACTAATTAAACAATTATTAATAAAAAAACACTGATGATTAAATTAATCACGTTTGATTTAACTGCTAAACTTATTGATATTGTCTTAATGTATATATAAATCCTAATAACAAAAATACAGCGTTTAAGGTGTCTTGGTTTATTTTAAATATCCTTTACTGTCAAAATCGGTCTTTTTTGAGACAATTTTTTCAATTAACTGTTAATTCATAATCTTTCTGTTCGTCATACTAAACATCGTGTTTTGTGTATGTGAAGACAATAACTTCTAAATAGAATGAAAATAAATTAGCGGAGGAGGCTTCAGCAGCTACCGCTGTTTTACTTGCAAGCTGCCATATATGTTCAGTTGGCAGGTAAAAACTAATTATCAGCTATTGTAGCCTTAGATTTCCGCTTTCAAATTCATTTTTAGCTACCAAAAAAAATTTAGTCCCGGGTCGCATTCACAATTTGCAGATTTTTTTTGGGACAGGAAAAATGGATTTATTCTAGAAATTATGGTATTAAAGAAAAAAATCATCAGGTCCATTTTTTAGAATATTCTTACCGGGAGCGTCCCTAAACTTCTCCGGTTAGGGTGGAGGGGCATGAAGAGAAAAACCAACTATCTAATAACAAAAAAGAGCTCGCTTTTGTATTACAGTAAGTAATATAAAATATAATTTTATGTATTTGCTCTGTGTAATATTTTGACAGATATTTCTAGAAACAGACTCTTGCCACTTGTTGGCAATTTTTTTATTTTTTTTGCAGGGTGTCTAGCAAAGCAAACTTTGGCTAGTTCAAAAGAGCTATAATTTAAAAAAAATTTTGGCTTGCTCCCTAATTTTCCTGAGATTCCAATTTAAAAATGGCTCTAGTAAGCAGAGCCAATACGGAACTTCTAATCAGTAGTTGTAGGAATTCTATTTTAGTAGATTAAATCATATAAAAAAAGCAGAATATTTTTATAATTTCGGGGAGCTACGTGCCTGATAAAAACTTTTTTTCTTGAGCTGAATTTTGGACAGTTTTGCTTAAAACTGTTTGCCTAAAGAAGGGTACTATTTATTTCTTAAACGGTTTTATTTAACTTCACTTGTATATTAATTAGTTAGTATGTTTGGGTCAAATCTTGCAAGTAACTTTTGACTGATTTAATAATAATAATAAGACGTTTATTAATCTAAAAAAAACGAATACATGAAGAAAGAACAATCGTTTTGAGAAATTTGTAATACATGTCATTCTGGAAGGTTCGCTACCAAACAACAAAGAACTTTTTTGGATTAATATGTCGTTTTGGAAATAGAAATTTGTAAATGATGGTTGATTCAATTATTTGCCATCTGAGAATTGGAAGCTTTAAAAGAGAAATAAAGTTGAATATCATCAGCATAAAGATGATACTTGCAGTAACGCGCTTCTTTAAAAAAGGTAGATGTATAAATTAAGTACAACAAGCGAAGTCACCCTCAAAAATTCGGACTTATTACTACCATGCTCCACTGAAAACGATCTGTTAAAAACAAGGTTAAAAATCTGATGACAGTTTCTGAAAAACCATAATAATGCAACAAAGACAAATATGGATTGCAAATGTTCAAAACTGATGGGGTGTTTTACCTACATTTAACAGTTCTTACTGGGGCATGATTATCAAATAATTGCAAAATATTATTTGTTAAAAAGTGTACTTTTTCATCAATATCTTGAATATATGTTTTGCCAAGGAAATGAAAACATTAGATCAATAGTAGAATGCCCTACGGCCCTTACTGTTGTCGTGGCGTGAGACCTTCAGTGGTGTGGCAACTTTTTAACCCCCCCCCCCCCCGCAAGACCTTTCTTGGAGACCCCTGCATAATTTCTCCAAAAAAATAAGTAAAACAAAAATGTCATAAATGTATTAAGAAAAACCATAACATAAAATAAAAAATATCTCTAGTAAAAAAAAGAAATAAAAAATAAAAAACATTATGAGATTAATAGGTATACGTAAACTAATAAACACAAAACAAAAATTAACTAAACATTAAAAAATAATGACTATACTGTGGTTCAAGCAAAACTAAAGAATAATAAAAAACAGAGAGTACAAAAATCGTTTTTTTTTGGCTGTAGACTAGACTTTTTTGTTTTTGTATCGACCAGATAAATACTTATCAACTAATTCGTCAATATTTACTTCTCTAATCCTTTCGTGCTCTATTCAGATAAGAGCTAGAGAACTAAGTCGAGTTTGAGTTATGGTCGACCTAAGTACATTTTTAATTAATTTCAGCTTTGAAAATGATCTTTCCGATTGAGCTGAGGTTACAGGAAGAACAAGAAATTATTGGATTGCCACAGTTGTCGTATACTACTTAACAATAATTCATTTTTGTTCGAAAATATAGTTTGAGAATTCACGAATTCTATTAAGGTTTTTAATTATGTTACACAATAATGATGACGCAGTAAAAATTTTATCTAGCTGACTTACTATTACATCTAAATACGCATTAAATATTGTCACTTCCAAATGTTTCATAGGGTTTATATAGTTTTATCATTATCTTATTATTATCATTTCTAATGCAACCGATGGTTGCCAAAATTGCGAAATCCGTGATTTCTTTTATCTATAGAAAAAATATTTTATTTGAATACCCTGTTTAATTTGCCACCCCCCCCCAGTAGCCGAAGCCCTTTAGGCACGCCACTGGACCTCATCACACTTGAAACAAAGCCTCAAACTTTTAAGAAAATATTCGAATTTTTAAAAGTTCTGTGTTAACGTAAGTTTAATTATTTTTTATATTTATTTTGTTTTTTAAATCTTTTACTCACAAAATATTGTGTGTATATCGTAAGCGACAACCAAATACGAGCATTTCAAAACTACGATTTATTACAAAAATGAAGGATATCACTTAATTTAATATCTTAAAGGCTTTAAAACAACAAACAATATTCCTATACATTTTGAAGTTCTATGTTTAAAAATATAGGTAGTTCCTATTTTAAAAAATCGTTTCCTGTAAAATTTGACTTTTGGCGCTTACGATGTTTTTTCAAGGACCCATCGCTATGGGCGGGTTCCAGTTGTAAGTTACATATATAAAGCAAGATCTGCTATGAATCTTTAATAGCAAAATATTTCTATCATTTTCTGTCATACTTTAGCATATGCATTTAAAGTAATTTAAAAGGATACAACTGACATTTACTTCTTCTTTATCTTAGTGATAGAAAAAGGAAGGATATTAGTCTGAAGTTCCAAGGGAGGGTTATGCCCTTTGTAGGAATAGTGTGCACGTGAGCAGTTTTCCAGCTGCTGGCAAAGATGTTCTTATCGTATAATCGATACTCTAGGCTAGGATATGTACTTAGTCTGTGATGCAACCAGATCCAAAACGAGGATAAGATCGAAAAGATGTATGTAAGTACTTTAAAACTTTTCCATTTATATCACTTATAAAGTACCCGTAAATATCATTCAACGACAATTAATCTTAAAGTCTGTAAGTACAAGAACTTATTACAAAACAAGTAAAGATAAATGTCAGGCCGAACGAACCACGCAGTTTACAACTACTTTATAATACATAATACAGTCGTGATTTCGATTATGGACGTCTTTCTGAGATAACTCCTGCTATCAATTTTGGCGGGAAACAACTTGGACAGGAATTTAGTTCTCAAGGTCCTATTCCGAGAAATCACGTCACTACAGCGAACGGTTCTGGGAGCTGAAATATCGAAAATACGGAAGATGTCTTTTCCACCAGCGGTTTTAGAATTTAATATATTTTATTAGCTTCACGGGACATGCCAAAGAGGTGACACCCGTCAAAACATCAAACGATTTTTGTCTTGCTTTTATTTTCCTTAAACCTTTAAATTGGAGTTATTTCCGGTTGTTATGTCATTTCAGCAGAAACTATGTAAATATTCCTAAGTTATTGTATTTTACTCGCAAAAGAATACATTTTTAATGTTTAGGAGATCCAATGATCAGAAAAAGACTATTTTGTTAAATAATCAAGTGTACAATACATATTTACTATGCGAATTTATAACTGGCTTTATCACACACAACTGTTATTTTTTAATATGTTTAAGAACTTGGCATACACAAAAACACATGAATATTACATTAAGATATAGAGAAAGAATATTTGCAATAATAAACACTAGATATAATACGTATCAAAATTTGGATTCTTAGCCACCAAGTGTCCAGTCACATACCGTTATAAACGGAAAAATGTGCCTTCCTCGAATGCCAACTGTCAGTATGCCAAACAAACAATTGTAATTAGTAGTCCATATTCAACGGGCAGAGGTTGTAAAGAGAAATCTAGCAGGACATGAAGGATATTTAGTGAATAAGTACAAAATAGTTCGGGTTTGACTATAATAATTTTGTTTTGTCGGGTAATAACTTCTTAAGGGAGAACTGCACGCAAAAACTGAAAAACTAGCGAGAAGGTCTAGTCAAGTTCTAAGTAAGATGAAAAGGTACCTACGTATTAGAAAAAACTTCCTGCACGTCCGACGTCAAAAAAATGTGTTATGTATAGGCAATTTAAATTACATTTCGTTTGAAAATGGATTCAAAAGGGTTCACGCGCTGCAGAAATACAAAGACATGAGTACGATTTACCATTTCAAATTTTGCAGTTACGTAGACAAAGAATCAATGCAAGGCGGTAAAGAGCCACGTTGTGGCGACAAATGGTCGAAAATGGACAAATCTACTTCTATTTTATAATTCTAGATTTCATTTTTTATTAAAAATTCGAATTTAGCGCCCAACTATACATATTTCCCTATTGAAATCATATTGAAGCTAATACATATCTCTTAGAGTTTTAACATAATATTGCAGCGGCGGAAGGCTTGCAAATGATCCATAATACTGCGTGCAGTTCCCCCTTAAATGAGAAAATATTATATATAACTACGTATATTGGGATCTAGGTAGGTTTACATAAAAAATGTCCCACGTAGTTCCAAACTAACTTTTTCTAATATTTATACATAATTTGTTTATACATTTGTGAGCAGATGCCAATTTCTTCTTACTAATTGTAATAACTAGACTCTCTTTCAAAATCAATCTAATATTGAACGGAAGCTCTTATACTTTTGGTCAATTAAGAAATCATGTTGTTGGGATTAGACCGCGTCAGATTGGACTTACTATACAACGTTTCGTTTTCGATTACACAAGTCATCTTCGGGGATCTTTACTCTACGAGATCTGATCACTGAATGAGCTCGAAGAGAACAACATTATCTAATAAAAATCTTTTGATTGAATGCGTAATATCTTAGTGCAATATTATATTCCAATATGTCTAATTTAATGGAAATTGAGTCTTTATCAAGAACATTTGTGTAGTGATTCAACATCGAAACTGACCGGTGACTTCGGAACTCAATTGTCTTAAGTTTTTCCACGAAATGTGCAGAGTTTTTTTATAAACAAATTTGTTTTTCCAATGAATGAATTAAGAAAGTTTGAAGGATATTTACCTAATTTTTAAGTAGGTTTGAGTCTATTGTAACTATGATCGGTCAAAGTGGTACATTGTTGAGAAGATCATAGAACCTGGTAATCTTGGAGCTGTTTGGCTTTAATGATTTCTTTTCCGCTGGTGGTATGTTGGATGCGTTGTTTAAATTGGTGATGCGTTTTTCAATTTTACTTGTTGAGGTACCTTTTCCACGTATTCTGTTGCTTTTATCAGATCTGTCCATAACGCTATCACAAGTGGAAACCGATCTTAACACAGGGTCGCGCTTCGACAAACACAAGTCGCGTATAAAAGCTCGCCTGAATCTCTCCGAGCTCATTCAGTGTTCAGATCTCGTGGAGTAAAGATCCCTGAAGATGCCTCGTGCGATCGAAATTGAAACATCGAATAGTAATTCCAATTCTAATTCCAAGGACCATGATTTCTTAAAATAAATCTGGAATTAAATAATAATATTTTTAATTTTATGAAATTATATATTGATTTTAAAAATGACGTGAAAAACATAGTATATGATTTTGTAACCTATTAGCAGTCATCTTCGATAAAAAATTAAATACAACTTTATGATCACGGATCTTGGAATTAACTGAAAGTTAATAGTTTCTTCTTCATTTTGCAAAGCGACACAAAATTAGAGATCAACGATATTTTTTCGTTGTTTTGAATAATAAATAGAAACCGAAACAATTTATTTAGTTTATTAGTCAATTATTCTTAGAGTTAGAGTTAAATCTCTCATAATTCAAAATAATTGGCAGTTAACGATTTTGTTTGTAATGCACAGTATACGTATTTTAACAATCGCTTTTATTTTAGAATTTAAAACATGACATTGCATTTATTTTCATTGGTATTTTTTTGCAAAATATTCCGGATTCCGAAAATAAAATCTTTTGATATCATTTATATAGTCATTTCAGTTTTTTTGAGATCTAACAACTATTCACATTATATTTCAAAATACTGTGCGGCGGAATGAGTAGATTCTAATGTATTGTTATGTCAAAATTCTCGGTGGTACGAATGTTTCCGAAGTTGTCCCTTTAAATTAGTAACTTATACCTATCTTTGTCTAATTTTAATCTCCTTTTTCAACTGTCCTTTTTTCAACCTTTTCTTTGCCCAACATATTAAAACAAGTGTTCGTTTAATTATTCCTAGGTTTGGTTCGCTATAGCACGTAAATTATCAACTTTTATCTATAATGACTTCATAATTTCATTAAGGTTTTAATTTTATTTTAAAGTCAGCATGCTTGAAATAGTTTGGTTTCACCCCTTAGTAACTATTCACCAACGAATCGTCTGGTAAATCTACCAGTGTGCTAGACCATTTATTAACTAACGTTGTTGATATTATTTTGCGAAATATTAACATGAAAAAATATAATTAATTCTAAATAAAAAAATAAAAAGACGAGAAAGAAACAACTTGGGTTCTTGTCTGAATATGACTTATAATTATTAATTCAGTGAACAAAAACGTTGTGTTACGCAAGACCATGTAGTATATAGCCCTTATCTCCCAATAAGTATGTCACAGTTATACAGGGTTATTCAAAAGAAACGCACAAAATGCATATTTTCTGTATGAGTCATTTTTCGCAAAGACGCTGGAACACGTGAAATGGTTTACTATCAACAAATTAGGGGTCTGCACATTTTGTTACAATAAATTCACATAAGTTTTTTAATTAAAATTAATATTCGAGGGTGATCTTTAGCACACACCCGATGCGGCTAATGAAACAAATGCTGAAAGTGATCTCCACCTTCTAGTTGACATGCACCTAGTCTGTAGTAAATACTATCAACCGCTCTTCGAATACTTTTTGGCTGGTAAATAGTAACCTCCATCCTTATTCCATCTTGTAGGTCCTCAACGCTGTTTGGTCTATTTTTAAACACTCCCTCCTTCAAATACCTTTATAGAAAGAAATCGAATAGCGTGAGTTCCGGAGACCTTGGTGGCTATTCAAGTCGACGTATCACACCGATTTGCAAAAATTTCATCCAAGTACCTTCGAACATTAATACCAAAATGCACCAACTTGTTGAAGCCATATTCTTTCATGGGGAACATCTGGATCATCCTCCTTAGAAAACATTATTGCTAATGCAGGTATTAAATCGAATAAGAGGGAATCTAAGTAACGCTGAGCAGTAAGATCTTCTTCAAAGAAATATCCACATTGACTTTTTGGGGATGTTGTGAATGACCCTTACATATCCACTGCGGATTTTGATCATATCCGAACCGATAATTATATTTATTGTTCATTCCATTTAAATAAAAAATATAGCCTCATCGCAAAAGATGATACCTTGAAAAAATATGTCATTTTATCATATCTTCCCAACATTTCTTCACAGAATTGTAATCTCTCATCGAAGTCATCTTCAAGAAGTATCTGTACAGCATGCACTGTATATGGGTGATACTTCTGGCTCTTTAATATATAAAGTTTTTTGTCTTCAGTTAAAGCGGGGGGTCAGCCAGTTTTAGGTAAATCTCTAACTGTCCCATGCTCTTCAAATTTGTGAAATATCCTACTCCCACTTGACCTCATAATTGTATTCTCGGGGTACATATCATTGAGTAACACACAAACTTCATCTTGGCTCCGTACTTTGTTTCTGCAACCCAACAATGTCAACATTTCAATACGCTGCCTTTCTGAGAGCACCATAATTAAACAATGTTAAAGTTCCAAAATACTAACACTTGCTTACAATTCAATGATCAAACTGAAAGATTAACTGAATTTATTATTTTCTGTGTGTAGGTATTTGCCCAATAAAGAACCAAATGTGGCAAAAAACTGTCCTAGAATTTCAAGAATTTGGGTACCTTTTTTGTTATTAGGAGGTTGTTTCTTAACGTATGGGGCAATAACAAATACCACTATAGTTGGGGTCGGTTCTACTGGGGGGCGATTTCGTGCATGGCACGAAGGCGCTTAAGCATAGGGGCCGTCGCATTAGCGGCAGCGGTAAGAATACGACATTTAAAAAACGCACCGGAGCTGGCCAATCCATAATATCTATTTTAAAACCGGCCGCTACACACTTAGTAAGCGCAGTTTATGAGACGTGGATTCAAACAACTGTGGAAATTGCAAAATGCAAATTCAAGTGGAGAAATTTCTGGTTTTTTTGATTTTGTCAAAGAAATTTATAATTTTTTTTGCTACTGCAACCCAGGGATGGGATGTTTTAAAAGCAAATATTGACAACTTTACTTTAAAACCATTAAGTGGAAAAGCAGAATAAATGCTTTAGTCCCTTTTAAAAAATCTAAATTCTGTTTTTGATAGTCTTTCGGAACTTTATAGAGATACTAAAGATCAAAAAACTGGAAATATGGCGAATTCCTTAGCAAACAAAATTAATTCGTTTATATCTTCTGTTGTAATTTGGCATTATATTCTAGAAAGAATAAGTATTGTAAGTAAAATGTTGCAGAATTCAAAAACAAATATAACAATATCTTGAAGCGTTACAATAATTTTAAAGTTTATAAAAGAATGAGTCGTCAATTCTGGCAAAAGAAATCGGTTTGGACCTTCAGTTGTGTGCCAGGAAAAAACCTCGAAAGGTCGAATACGAGTCGGGTGACGAAAGTATTCTGGATGCAAAAGAAAATTTTAAGGTATATTTTGATGTTTCAATTTTGGATATTGCTATTAATTCAGTTGGTGAACGATTTCAATTATTAGAAGATTGTCATGCTCTATTTAATTTTTTATTTTCTTTTTATTCTGCAGAGTCCGAGTATCTAAAAAAGTGTTGGATGCATTTGGACATTAAATATCAGGTTTCAGAGGGTGGTAAAATATATAAAGATTTAGATGGAAGGCAACTTTATAACGAATTGTTTACATTTAGGGATCTTTTTCCTTCATATTCCAACTCAAAACCTATAGAAATATTAAATTACTTAATAAGCCAAGATTTAATACCATGTTTACCAATTTTATCAATAACAGAAAGAATATTTTTGACCGTACAAACCAGCGACTATGGCGCCAGGTGAACGAAGTTTCTCCAAGCTCAAATTAATTAAGATCTACGCTAAACCAAGAACGGTGTTCAAATTTGGCTTTGATTTCAATATTACACTCGGTTTCTTTCTATGAAGGTATTTGAAGAATTTCTGAAAAATTGGACCTATCTTTAATAATAGATGAATTCGCATAAAAAAAGCCAGGTGGGTCCTATTATAAAATTTTGTTTTGCGAAATTCATCTCCATATAAGTATGTGTCTATGATAAAATTAAGTTATTCACTTTGCTTTTGTCACGACTGTTAGATTTTGTTTTACATGTTTGTAATATTTCCAATTTTAATATGGATGAGTTGCATTATAGAGTTCTGATGCGAAATTCATCTAGTTTTATATTAAGTATATTATCAGGTTAAGTTTTTTTGTTTTAATCGGTAAATAAAACTGTTAATTTTGTTGTTAAAATTATTTTTCATCGTTTTTTGTTCTTTACGTAAAAAATAATGAATGTGATTTGTTGCACTCAACAAGTGTTTTTGTTTATGCTTATTTCCCTCTAGTAATTAATACCAACCGAAAAAAAACAACATTTTTGTGCATACCCCAGAAGTTGAATTTTACTGTTCTAAAGGGGCGTTAGATACCAATATTAAGTAAAAGGGCGTAAAAAGACGGCCAAAGATCTAGAAAAGGCTTTGACTATAGTTTATTGATCCTCTTAAGATAATTCAATGAAATTTTCCCAAGTCACTGGATAGGTTGATGGGGTCTAATAATTAATTGATAGTAACTAAGGCCGTTCTGCGTTACACCTTAAAAATCTACATTGATAGCTAATTTTAATTAAAAGCTTATGTGGACTCGTTTTACTCTAATGGAATGAGCAGACCCCTAATTTGTTGCTAGTATCGGATTTAGTTTTAGAAGACTCTACATGACCTAGGTTGCCATTTGAAAAAAAAGTTGGGGTGCCTACAAATTAAGGGGGTACAGGGAAGGGTCTAAAAATATTACAAAAAGACGAACCACTATTTAAACCACTTTGCGTATTCCAGCGTTTTTGTGAAAAATTACTCATACAGAAGATATGAATTTTGCGCGTTTGTTTTGAACAACCCTTTATAAAGTACTTCCATAAAATCTGAACAAATTTGATTAAAACTCAGGTAACATTTTGTAAAAATAAGTAAAAAACTGTAAACACTCTGTAAAGTGATCTAACAATGTTTTTTTAGATACTAGTATTAATTATGCAGGCACTGTGGCATTGGTGATATTTTTTTTAATAGAATATTCCATTTTCTATTACATATTAAAAATTTCCTCAGAATGCCTAACATCTTTTGTGTATCATATCTTATACCTAAGTTTAATTATTTTCGAAATCAATTTAATCATTTAAAAATTTAATGAATAAGAAATTGAAAAATCTGAGAATTTTTAAGAGGCTGTAAAATCTAAATTACACATTGATGCCTTAGTTTTTCATGATCCTTCTTAAAGCATCAACGCTTGGTCTAACGAAAAGTAAAAGTTTTTCAGAAAAACAGCAAAAGGCTTGATATCATGTTAAATTGGAAAGTGGCACCAGTTTGGAACAACCAAATGCTGCTATTAATAAGTTGTATAGAACATTGATTACCAGTGGCGAAAACATCTTTCTCCCATTAATTTTAAACCATACAGCAGACAGGTTTTTCCGCTTTGTATGTGTACTGCGTATGCTTGCCTGGTTATTTTATGAAATATTTCTGCCAACGTACCATTTTAGATATCCTTAATTTCCTTTTGAATTCGGCCATAACTTTTAATGTTTTGCTGTACCTATATGAAATTAGATTTTTATCAGAATTGTCTTTGAATAATTCGAAACCTAGCATCTATGAACTAATTGTTTAAATAAATAGAACAAAAATATTGATCCTTTGCTTTTTTCTTAACCTCAACCCACAACAAACATTGAGCCTTTTATTATTACAGGTTTTCCCCCTTGCACAAATTTGCGTTGGTGACGGTAATTCGTACGTAAGCTAATATAGTATTATACTATAATGTTTGTTACTATTTATTATGAAACGATTTACATTATTCTCGGTACTGACAGTAACTTCAAGCAATTTATCAACATTTTTAGTAATATTGTTTTTTTCTCCAGCCCAATGTTGAAATGCGTCGCAGAAATATTTCTTACCAGCGCATTCACCATATCGTTTAAATTAAAATTACATATTCTGGGATTGCTGAAACAAATTTGGGTTTTTTCAATACAATTGCTGTTAGTACTCTTTATTGTGAAAAAACATGTTAAACTATGTTACTGTTTGCATCAGGATTAAATTCACATAATCTCACTAACATAGCAAAACATTTTTTTATGGATTTTGCACAACGTAGCACACATAAACCCAGTGGCGTATTCAGGAAAGGTTCTGAGATTTAAAGACCCCCTCCCTCTTCCCAGTAATAATGTATTTTATCTTGTATCGATAAGCTCCGTAAGAATAATGTATTTGGCAACCATGAAATAATCCTTGGTTCGTCAACACGGCATCCCCGCCGGCAATGCGTTGAAGGGAGCTTAGAAACATCCCCAGAAGCATTTCTAGCTACGACACTGCTTAATCCATAATTTTGCAGTCAATAAATTTTAAAATAAAAATAATTTAATTAAATTTTCTTTGCCCGGAACTTCCCTCGTTATGAATTTTAATTTAGTAGCATTTAGTAACACATAAAAATTACGTTTTCTTTCATTTTATAGATAAAAGAAAAAAATAGTGGGAATTTCTACTTAGGTTCCTTTACAGATTGTTTTGAATTGTCTACAAACATATTAAATCTGCAAATTTTGCAACTTCCAAAAAAGTACCCATTACATTGTCGAATAAAATACATGGTAGTCTATTAAAAACATAAACTGTTTTTTCCTCGCTTTTTTTGTAACACGCCATATACCCTAGCTAGAACATTCGTAGAAAAAAAAGTTTAACCTCATTAAGAAAAAATAATTCAAAAAAGGCATGTTTTTAGTGAAAACTCTCATTACCGAATTAAACAACTGGGACTTCAACCTTTTGTTATGGTCTATGTTAAAAAATATTTTTATTTTAGTATTCAATCTATAATGGATTTTATTGTGTTGGCAGATAAGGAATTTGCCCCTCCCCTGCGCTATAGTGTTAAAAACGTTTTGCTAGAATACATGTTTAAACTTTTATGACGTTATTTAATAGAAACGCCAGAAGATAAGTTTTTTTCAAAATGGTTTTGTCCTCATGACAGTATTTACAGAAAATATACAAAACAAAACTTGAAGTTTTCCATTTACCACATTCAATGTACGATTTTTAAAATTTTCCCTCTAAAACCTAACGTAACTTTTTTTTTTTTTTATATATATATATATATATATATATATATATATATATATATATATATATATATATATATAGAGCAAAACCAAAATTTGCTTACATCCGAAATCTTGGCCAGACTTGATACTCTCAGAAACTTTTAAATTTTGCCAGTATAATTCATTTTTGGGATTGAAAAGTCTTCCATATCTCTATAATATATACTGCAACTAAGCAAAACTTAAAACATACGTGATACCGAACTTTTAGCAAATTTTATAGACGCATCTGATAGATACCCAAAATAATTTTACAAAGGAAACAATCAACTTAGAATTGAAAATGTATACCTATTACATAAAAACCCAGATTTTTAATACAGTTGCACACCAAACTATTTATTTCAAATGCCCGAAATATAAATACAAATTGATGATTTTCGGTAAAAAAATGTTTCTTCTAAATATAAGAATGTTTAATATATCTATATAAGAAAGTTATATCCCAATCGTCGCTGCGTAAATAGATATACTAACTCGTAAGTTGATATACAACTACTTCCCAGGCGTGCCGTATTTCATTTCTTTAAGTTTTTAATTTATTTATTATTATTATTTATTTTTATTACATTATTTACATAGCCTACAAAAAATAAATTATGTCCTTTATCATTTTCCTACATAAAAAGGACGTTCTATTCCAGGAAATGGTATTTTACAAAAATATATTTAAACATTTCATTAAGTTGCCATTTTGTTTTGTCATATAGGATTCGGACTAAAATTTACTACTCTATCCCTGTTTAACACTTGATTTTTGTATAACATTTCAAGTCAACTAATAAGTCATTTTTGGTATTGATTTTTTTACATTCCATTCTGTTTCTCTATAATAGATTTACACAAAAACTTTAGTTTATTCCTAAATTCTATTTTATTTTTGCGCAAATTTTGAAGTCCATTCGATAAATAGTTTCTTAATAATGATTTTCTTTACATTTTGTAACGACGACATTTTTTTCACCATATTGGATTTTTATCAAAACGTATCCGTTTCATCCGCTTATGACCTCAGATTTTTAATTTCAGCTTATGACCCTCGATTTCTGACCAAAATTTATAAGTAGTTTTTGAGCTATGCCACGTTCAGGCAGAATGACCTACAGACCGTCAGACGGAAATGGGAAAACATGTTTTTCGGGGTCCAGGGACCGGAAACGTAAATATACGCAATGATACCTCTATATCTAAATTTTTGTGCTACTACTAAAGTGCGGGACACCAAAGAAAATCGGGCGGAGTCAATCGGTTTAGGACGGTCGGCCAAGAAATCTCTTTAAACCAGTGGTGTCCCGTCGTTCTTTAAATAATATGGCACTCCTTTTTGACTATACGCACTTGAGCTAATTAAAAAATGCAACTATGCTTAATGAACCTTTATCTATATTTGTCTGTTTTCTTTCGTGTACCGCACTTCTATATCTCTTTTGTGTGGCAAAAACGGCGAACTTTCGAATTTTAAAATGATTTAATTTTGATTTTTCTTGATCGATTTTCCTATAAATATATTTTTCCTTGAGTTCTGTCATAAACGGATCCCGGGCTAATGCCTACGTCCACTATTATTGGACCACTCAGTATAGTGATGCACGATTTACAAGTCCAGATTGTACAAGGGCAGCCAGCATCAGATCCAGTGAACGAGATTTATCAAAATTTTAATTTATGCAGTTCGACTTTGGGCTACTCGGGTATGTTAAAAGTGGCCGACTGTCTCCGTTTGTCATATTACTTTATACAGGGGCCGTCATTGTGAAGTACTATACAAGGCGTTTCCTAATTGCGTGCTGATGTTAAAGGGGGTGTTTTTATGGTCTAAAAGTCTTAACTTTTGAGATACAGGATGGTAAAGTTTAAAAAGAAAAAAATTTTTTTGATCCCAATTCTGATGCTATTGTAGATAACTGCATGAAATTTGATACACGTCTTCTATGCATTAAGGAGCATACGAATTTACCCAGGTTAATTACATATGCACGCCACTGGTAGAAATTTCAAAAGTTGATTGTTAATAAAAAATGTCCTTTTATGCATGAAAGACGTGTATCAAATTTCACACAGTTATTTATCTATAATAGCATCAGAATTAGGATTTTAAAAAAATGTTTTTTTAAACCCTGTTTCTCCAAAGTTAAGACTTTTAGGTTCATATTAAACTTTTTTCTTAAAAAGGTCCAGTCCTCCCTTTAACATTAACACGCAATTAGGAAACGCCCTGTATAGTACTTCACAATGACGCCTCCTGTACAAAGTAATATGACAGACGGTCAATTTCGGTCAAAGTCGAACTGAATAAGTCAAAATTTTGATAAATTTTGTTCACTGGAATCAGTGCTGGCTCCCCTACTATAACTACATTGATGTGTTAATTTTGGAAAAATGTGAGTTCTGTAGTTTTTCAAATTAATTGCAATATTAGATATTTTTTGACACCCGATTTTGAACAGTAAATTAATTATTTTGAAGCAGTTTATTGACAGCTACTTTATGAACAATTTTACAAAATATATGAAAAAAAACTAAGCCATTTTAGAGGTTGACGGCTGTGATTCTAATGGTTCGATTCTTTCTAAATCGTTGTCTTCCTCTGAAAATGATGAGATTTCGTCGTCACTAACTGAAGATCCCAGTGTGATAACTAAATCATCAATAGAACGAACATGTTTAACATACGATTTCCAATTTTCAGCCGATATTGAGTCAATCGCTTCTAATGTTATTTTATTTATATCTTTAATTGCAAGTTCACCGGTGTTGCGCTCTCGAACATATTTTTTTACTCCTGCCCATGCAAGTTCAACAGGGTTGATGTCGTACATGTATGGAGGCAGCCTTAAAGGTGTATGACCGAGGTTACGTAAAAGACCGTTATTTATATACTTTTTTTCTCTAGGCTTGTTGGCTAATATTACTTCATATAATTGATATTTTCTCCATGTTGGATCACATACAAGATTATTCGTTTTAAGCCACGATATCATATGAGCTTTTGTAGAGTATTTAGTTGGCACTTTATCTTCTACGTGAGAATGATAAGACGCATTATCCATTACCACGACTGATTTGGGAGGAATGTTAGGTAGAAGTTTCTCGAGCAACCACTTTCTAAAATTATCTCTATTCATCTGTCCATGATATTCTCCATTTGTTAGTCCCGAGCGAAAAACTAAAACAGCACCTGGTACAAATCCGCCTTCTGCACCAGCATGAACTATAATAAAGCGACTAAGAGCGGATTCTCTGAACAACACCTGTAACAATTTCACTTTGCCAGCATTTGTTCACTGTCATATCATTATCTACCTAAGTTTCGTCTAAATACACAATATTGCGTCCTTCTTGCCTATATTGCCTTACAGTTGATAGATATTTCACCCGCCAGTGAAAAATATTTGGTCTCTCAATGAACAATTTTCGTTTATTTTGGCACTTGCGCCAAACAAAACCATTTGATCGTAAAAGCCGATTTCAGATTTTATACCCGTACGGAAAATCTGTTTTGTTCTTTACAGCACGAAGTAGGGGTTTGCAGGTCGGAACCTTCTTCAAGTTTATATAAAAACCCTCTATTGTTCGTCGTATTACTTGAAAATCACCATCGTCAATTTTATCTTTGTATGATAATCGGGGTCTTTTTTTACCAGGAGATTTTAAAGATGAAGTAGAACTTGAGCGATCATTATGTTCTCTTTAAATTTTTCTTACACTACTTTCCGAAACACCAGTGTAAACTGCAGCGCGTTCTGTTCGATTTTGAATTGGAATAGTCAAACTATTATTTTCAGCTTCTCTAGTACAGGCCTCTATAACACTCGCAATAACTTCACGTGCACCGCTTCGAATTGTTTTTCCTCTTTTGCTCGCCATCGTTACTTCAAAATAATAATTCAAATTCAACGCAACGCATTTATATAGAAATGTAAATAGCTAGAACCTTCTAGCGGCAAGTGCATGGAGACTCTAGGTACATCCCAATTACAAGTGGACCAGTTTACTAAATCCTCGATTAATTTTCCGTTCCGCTTAGCTGGCGCACTTTATAGGTGAAGCGGCAAACTATTACAACAAATAAAATAACACAAAATTTATTTGCGTACACAAATTTTACTTTTCCGCTTGCTTAAGACTATGAACCTTTATTTTAAGGACCGCCCGGTTTTTTTTTCGTGTCCCGCACTTTATTAGGATTTGTAAAATATATTGTTATTAATGCATAAAAAAACGGGTAATGTTAGGAGTACTCAAGTACGGGTCACAAATAGGGCTGCCATTTTTCCGGGTCTGGTCCGGAGTCTACTGGTTTGAATGGTGATTTATAAATGATACCTATTTCAAGAAAAATGTTTTATTTAAGAAAAACAGTGGGGTAATTAGGATTTAGTTTCGAGAAAGGGTCCGAACCGTCCGGTTCGTAAAACTCTGGGTCTATTATTTTTGAAATGTGGCAGCCCTAGTCACAAAGCCGTGACCCAGACAAACCTGAGATACCGAAATCCAAGAGAAGCGAACTTATATAAATTCAAACTACATAGAGATCGATATGGAGTAACTCGTTTAAGAACGCTTTAATGTGTTCACATATCACATAGTTTAAGTAATTTTGGTTTTCTTATTTGGTTATTCCTAATAAAGTTAGAAGTGTGGGATAAAAATATTTGCAAATTACGGCTCGCATACAAAAATTTGTGGTTAAATGCGTACAGAGTTTCAGAGTTTTGCGTTGCGTATCATATATAGTGTTTCTGTTTAATTTTTGTTTGCAACATTCTGTGCAACATGTCTGAAAAGAGCTACACTGCCCGACTTTAGCCGAGGACTATTCTACTGTTCCGAGGAAAATTGCAAGTTTGAAGAAACAGGTGAAATTGTTAGTGTACCAAATAAAAGAACTAAAAATTTACAGTTTAAGGTACGCCAATTATGAAAGTATCGATAGTTGGAAGAACATATTAGATTTTGTAGATCTAATTATTTTAACAAAAACGTTGGGGTGAATTGTAGGCATGTAGCTAAAAACTGGGTTCGGGGGAGTTCCAAATCATAAATTCATATCGGGGAGGGGGGTCCAAACAATCAAATCTCGCGAAAATTAGGAAGAATCATACCAATATCAAAATATCTTTAGAATTTCTCTGGGGGAGGGGAGGGGGTCAGACCCCCCAAGACCCCCTGTCTGCGTGCCTGGGATGAAGAAACTGTTCTCAGAAATGCACTGCATAAATCGCGCGAGCGGTTCTTAGTGCCCGGTTTTTTGGGACTAGATGAAATAACTTAATAAAAAACGTTTTAATCAGTGGCATAACTACTAAACCGAGGGTTCCAGCGGAGCAGAGGGGATACGCTATTAACTTTGATATTTTTAATGGAACACCCTGTATATTGTTTTATTATTAAATGTACACACAATTCTAACTATCAAACATGTATCGTACCCTGTGGCTGGAAGGCACATATTGCCAGACTAACAAATAAATCAATAGCGACCTTCTGGCAGCTCCATAGAGCGGTGGGCTCAAGCTCGAGGCTGAGTCCTAGAGTCATGTACTGGTTGCAAAAACAGTCATAAGACCTAAGATTGCATACGGCTCTATAGTATGGTGGCCCTCAGTGGAAAGGAAAACCATTCGTTCTAGAGTGTCGAAAGTCCAGAGACTGGCCAACTTAGCGACAACCGGAGCAACGAGAATGACACCGTCAGTAGCTTTGGATGTTTTGCTAGGGCTGCCATCTTTGCCGACTTTCACTAAGAAACAAAGAGGCAATGGCAACTCACCTGCGAATGTGAGACGCAGGAGCATGGCCAGAGGGGAGATTGTGGGTAATGCAAGGATTTTACATATTGTGGAAAGAGAGATCCCGATGTTCACCTATAAAGTAGCACAACCATCAGGCAGACTCTCAATCCCATAAAAAGAGGATTGGGAGAGCATGCACTTATTTGTAATACGGATGGTACGTATAACATCATTGCAATTCTCTGGGGCAGGTGTATATTTAAAGGCCGGACAAATCAAGTCTAGCTTCCCTTGTTATTCGCTCAGATAGTCAAGCAGCACTTAAGACGCTGGACTCACCCATACTGGGATCAGCATTAGTTCAGGAATGTGATGATAGGTTGGAGCAGTTGGCGCGGAGTAAGAGGGTGGGGTTGGTTTGGGTGCAGGGACATTGTGGTATTGAGGTTAACGAGTAGGCAGATAAGCTTGCTAGATTCAGAGCCGCCGACTAGAACTGGCTTTAAGCATTACTAGGCAGCACATAAGGACTGCACTCGACGAATGGGCCCACCAAGAACTGCGACGTGAGTGTGACAAGTTTGAAGGTAGTAGGCAAGCTAAAGACTTCATTGTGAAGCCAGATAAAGGCCGAACAGAGTGGCTGTTAACGCGGGACAGGAAGACCCTAAATTCCATCGTAGGAGTAGTAACGGGGCACTGTCGATTAAGGAGGCACCTCTCTGTTTTAGGTATTGAGGGGGACTCTACCTGCACGGAGTCTCAGGAAGAGAAGTAAACTCCACTCCACTTCCTGTGCAGGTGTAAAGCACGAGCAAGACTACGTCAGATTATCTTTGGCACTACGGTCTTGTATAGGGATGCAGTCAAGGATCAATCCTGGAAAGATGTCCAGATCCATATAGGAAGGACAGGTAGATTTAATAGTAATAATAGTGGTATCGTGTCCAACAAAGGGTTAACAACATTGAAGCAACTGCTACATACATCCACTGTGTGGTTCATAACCTAAACGTACTCACAAACGATGCTGTATCGGGAATAAAGTTGCAGCTTTTTTCGCCGTTTTAAAAGAAATATACTTTTTTGGCTATTAGTATTATCAAATGTGTTTTGCTGACCTCCATTACTAGAGAATCTAAAAATAATTTTTAAACTAAATCCAAAGGCAAAGCGTTGTCGCTAAAGACAGTGTGATATTTGAACAAAATTTAATTTAACTTCTTTAAAAAAAAAGAAGAAGAAAAGGTTTAATCCGATTTTTAAACCCAATTGAAAAGTTAGGACTAATGTTTATTTTAACATCGCGATCAAGAATTTTGAATGAAATAAATATATCATTTCCCAGTTATTACAAAGACTACTCCATTTATTTAACACTTGCTAAAAAAGCTTAGAAAAAAACAGTTATTATGAGTTAATCCGAGAAAAACCACAACTTAAAGACAAAAGACATTTCGATAAAGCTAATACCGCGTATATACTTCAGAACTGAGAATGTCCTTTTTCAGGTGTCAAAGCTAACATAATCAATAAACATTTCCAGTATGAGCGTGGCCAAACAAACTTAAATTCATAATTTTATAATAATATAATTAATATTTATTTTCCATATATCATTTTATTTAGGTCCTAAATTTATTATTTAAAATTGTATCACAACTGTATTAAAAAATGAAAAAGAAAATATAAAAGTTTCGTTTTATTGTGGTATAATATAAAACAACCCTAAATGTCCTCTTATACCATATTGATACATACTACACGTTGCGATATAGTAATAGTGCCTTAAAATATAACATCAAGGTTCGAAAAACACCCCACAGGCTGAATTTCGACAACGCCTGGATGAAAAACTAAAACTAAATAGGATTTTTAGATATTTTGTTTTTATATGGATACATTTTTAAATACGTTTATCTGTTTCTGCTTGTATTAAGATGAATAAATACGTATACAAATAGTTAAACATTAAACAATTTGTTTATTTTAATGGTACATATAAATCCCGGGATTTATAAAAAGTAAATATTTATTAACCTTAATTTAAGGACGAAGGATAACTTGAAATTTGATACGAAAATAATAGCTTGATTTATATATAAACTAAGCATTCTAGCATTAGTGCTCTACATCATATTATTGTTAAAACATAAATTTAATTATAATTTGTTTAAACTTCTTAATTTTTAATACTTTAAATTAATGTCGCAAAACATTTTTTCCACTTTATTTGAAATCATCATAAAATAGAACTTAATAATAAACTGAGTGATAAATAAAAATACCAGCGATAATGTTCGGATTCGTGATGCATAAAAAATGATTCGAGTCATTTGTGTCGGGTACTTTTTGTTACCAAAAGGAGTCGTGATTGGAATCTTTTTTTCAGGATTCGTGAATCGGGTCATGCTAGACAGTCGTATTGAATATACATATTTGTGTAAAAACGCTATTCGCCCATATTTTACTTAGAGCTTATTTAATTAAAAACTTCAATTCATTTGTTTTATTATTAAGCAAACCTGCGATCATCTTGGCAAGGCAACTCCGCGTTCTGTCGATTTTGTTGAAATACATGTCATCAAATCATCTCCTCGCACACTAATCACCCAGTGGAAACAGATTGCGGGAAGTAAATTACTTTCATGCATTTTATTAAATGCCTAGCTGAGCGGACCCACAGAAAAAAAAACGAGTTTCAAGTGTACATTCCTGTAGAACATAAAGCTGAAAATGGGAGTGGGGTTACTGATTTCAAAATTCTGAAATTATATTATTGTCGTTTTTACAGGCAACCCGTCCGATAGTAATGAGGCAAATGGTCTGCTTAGAGGCCTACTCCACTGGAAACGGGGGATGTTTCCATGACGACGAGACAATAACAGGATGGCCGAATGTTAGTACTTAAGTATGTGGCAGTCGTGTCCCAGACAAACTTGAGATACCGAAATTTAAGTAAAGCACACCCATAAATTAAAACTTAATTATTTTTAATTTAAACAGATATCGGTATTCATAGACACACTATCAAACTGGGTATACGCTTTTAAAAGGGTTAGTTGTTTAAGAACGCTTTGATCTTTACACAGAATATATTTTTCGGTATATAGTTTAATTAATTTGGTTTCAGGACTTTTATTTGATAATCCTGATAGTAAAATAATGGGTTCAAAAAATGCATATCGTAGAAAATTTCAAGGGCTAGGTATTATGCAACAAACGTTTTGAGATTGGTATTGAAATCTTAAAAATCTGAAACCAATCCCTAATTTTTCTAGTAATTTTTATTTCTTTAACTCTTTGTACAGAAATACTGGAAAAATATACTACTTAGATATTGCATTGTACTTAGGTTTTATTCCTATGATTTGTTTACAGCATCAAACATCCCATTTGCTGACTCATCACAATTTTCAAAAAAATCTAACAACTTGTTCTGAATCCCATTTTCAATATCAAACACTGAACAACTAAAGGAAATAATTCTATGTCTTTTTTGTTACTCGCATCAGCTTGCAAACAAAAATATAAATCAGGGGCTTTTAAATTATCCAGTAAAATATGTAAAGCATAAGGTCCTAAAACTTCATTAACCAGTGCTTCCATTTTAGTGCGTTTTAACTGTTTGTTCATATCGGTTTTGAGTCTTGAGAAATCTGGAGTTCATTCCCTTCATTGGGGAGAGTGTCCTGCTGTTTACGTGGGACAATTAGGTAGGAACATTTCGACATGGATCCAGGAACACCTCAGCTTTATTGCAAAACATCAAAATACAGACATTTCTAATACAAAATCTGCCTTTGCAAATCATTTGTTAACCTCAAAACATCGTTTTTCCATATCTGAAAATATAAATATAATTCACGAATGGGATAAAGGTAAGAAGTTGGATCTTTCGGAAAAGATGGAAATAACAAAAGCTAAAAAAAGCCTTCTTCTTACCTGCGTTAATGCAATGTTTAATTTTGAGCCTCATATTCAATTTTTTTCTGTCTTTGTCACTAATTCTTCTTCTTTTTATTAATGTAGCATTGTACTTTACGACAGTTAGTCAACAATCTCTTCGTTTTGACCTATCGCTTCTCATCAAAAAATTTACATCGACGTCTCTGGTTGGTCACTCAAAAGCCTTGTTTCGTATTTCATTGTTTCTTTGTTTGGTTATGTTAGTTTTATGTACTTTGTAAAATGTATATTGTTTATAGTAAAGTTGTATATTATTCAGTTGTATTTTCCGTTGTAATGTATATCCATTTTGTCCCTAATTTTTCTAGTAATTTTTATTTCTTTAACTTTTTGTACAGAAATACTGGAAAAAAATATACTACTTAGATATTGCATTGTACTTAGGTTTTATTCCTATTCCATTCTATCCAACAAGCTCGCCATTTCTACATCGCTTGCCGCAAACAAGGTGGTATCATTCACATAGAGTAAATTCTTTATTTCCTCGCCTCTTAAATTAAACCTTTGTTCTCTTCAATTATTGCTCTTCTCATTATATTTTTCGGGTATATTGAAATAGAATAGATTGTCTTACGCAGATCTAAGAGGGAAATTCTTCAGTTATCATCTTGACATCTTTAACAACGACAATAGTACGCGTCTTGAGATTCATCTCCACATTACGTCATATAATATGCGGATGTGCGGATTCTCTTTGTATTATTCCTGGTTTAAGCGCTAAAAATATTTTTTCTGCTTTTTAAATTCGCAAAATTAGTGTAATATTTAAACAACTGGAATTAATGTCTTGATTGTCCTACATAAATTATGTTAAGACTTAAATGGAATTTTAAAATTTAATAAAATATATGTTATTATTTAAAAGAAAATAAAAGCTTACGACTCAAGGCATGTTCTTTTTTTAATACACCTAGTATAATATTTTTTAAATCTCTAAAAGTTCCTTATACTTGGTAAATAGAAATAAGTTACTAATAAGAAAGTTAGGGGTGGTCATAACATATTTTTTCATGTCAATCTTTTGATAATATACCTACAATTATTTTAAGTATTACTTTGTTCTGCTTATTAAATACTAGGTTTTGTGGTATACAGTCGGGCCAAGGCAATGTTACTTTCATTATAAATATAATAAACCATAATTTGTTGAAATTCATTAATAATCTTTAAACATTCTAGTTTCATCAGTATGATGATTACAAAAAAAGCTTTCATATGCCGTCTGTATTTACATTAATACTTAAGCAATCTTAGATAAGACTAATAGGCTTATCGAAAATTATTATCAGTAACAAAACGCTATGTCACTATTAATTTTTTATTGACAAAGTAATAAAACAGGCTTCAACGAAAAGGTTTTCTTTTTATTCAAATATTACAAAATTTCAAATATATTTTACAAATCAAAATGCATGTTATTTATTCAAACACCTCTCTTGAATAAAGGCTGGCTCTTTTGTTAGTTTGCCATGCATAAAAATTAATAAAGTCAGCTGTAAACATGTGGTTGTAAATCTCTGATAAAATATATAAACATATATATATATATATATATATATATATATATATATATATATATATATATATATATATATATATATATATATATATATATATATATATATATATATATATATATAGTGTTTTTATTCCGGGTGTACATCCGTTCACTACTGTCGCTCTGAAAAGAACAGTTTTGCTGACGTTTCGCCAAAATCACATTTCTCATTTTCGAAACTTTCCTTCTCGCGTCCGAATAGAGACTGATGTGTAAGCGACTGCGAGCTTCCTTTTTATACCCCCACCCGGGACAGAAGGTTATATTTAAGCGGCCGTTGGTGATTATTTATGTTTTCCGGATGTTGTTGTTGTTGTTGCGCTAATTCCGTTCGATTTTTTGTGATTTTAGATTTGTCGATTATTGTCTTCCATACTGTTGATTCGTCGCTTTTATTTAAATCAACTTGTTTTTCTATTTCTATGGCTTCTCGGATTATTCTGGTCTTTTAATGCTCTATATTGGCAATCTCGCTACACCCCTCGAAATTTATTTTGTGGCCGGTTTCCTGATGATGTAGGAATAGGGCCGAGGTTGTTTGTTTCTGAACATATTTTTTCAGTCAACGGTATTATTGAAAAGTCGTACTTGTTGTGAAAAGGGCCATAGTCCTTCGTTTTGCCCAGGGCGGCATAATAGCTGGGACAGGCCTTCATTACTTAGCAAGATATTTTTTTAATACAGCCCCAAGTTAAATGAATAGCTTTCATAGTATAAAAAATAAGTTAAAATTTGTAGCAGAAGCAAAATTAACGTCACCCAATAATAATAAATTTATGTTTATCTCTGGGACCATACTCATATCCCTCCACGTTTCAAAAATCATCAGTTTTATCCCCCGAAATCTCTAAATTATTCAGCGCCGTACGACACCCGGAGCGACCATGCTATCCAGGTTAGAGAGGCTAGGGGGGTACGCGACGGCTTCCCCCCTTTTTGGGTGTCAGTGTGTCACGTGAGTGAAAGGGTTGCCATGGTAACGGCGCGGCCTAAATTCGCTGCCCGGCGTTATTGATCGGGGGGTGAAAATTGGGGAGTGGGGAGTCCGTTGGGGAAGCGAAGTCGGTTTGGGGATCGATGTTTGAGGACAAGGAGGCATCCGATAGAAGGGAGATTTGGAGCTTTTTCTGTCGCGATTACGGCAAGGTTAAGTCGTCGTATATGTATAGATTTTGCGATCTAGAAATATATTACATAGGGATGCGTCGATTCTAGAAAAATATTATTTGAAAGTAACACAAAATAACTTACAGGCAAACGCAGTAGAATTTATTTATGTTATACAGAGGGTACGTAAATATACTGACTGTGTGGCAATAATAAAGGTTTTAAAGTAATGCTTTCGACCTGGTGTCACTAAACACTAAATACTATGTCATTTATTTTGCGAAGCAATTGATAAAAAAAGCACATAGAATGGACTTAATTTATGTTGCATCGAGGATAATGCCTGCAACTAATTCAGCTACCAAATATCTACAAACTGTCCAAGCATCTACTACAAATAAAAAATAAATTTATTTAAAAAAATCACCATAACAAATATTAATTTTTATTGGTTTTCATACATTTGAGTTTCATTAATTTGATTTTAACATGTAAACTTTGAAGTAGTTCTTAAAAATTATCATTAAGCGGTGTAAGCGGATCTCAAAAAGTAGCCCGGACCTCAAAAAGGTGCCAGGACCTCGAAAAGGGGCCCTGGCCTCAAAAAGGAATCCGGAGTGGACGAACCTCTTTATACTCTGCATAATGTCTAAGATGTATAACTCGAAGAGTTGAGCTCGCATAAAATTATTAATCAATTTGCAAAGAACATTGCATCGTTGTTTGAAGTTTTTGACGTCTTTCTTTTCTTTCTAATGTAGTTATATGTATTTTATTTGTTTAATATCATACGTATGTTTTTTAACGCATTACAAGTTTACGCTTTATATCAGAAATATCCAGCAACAGCCCGCGTGCGACATGCCGCCTTTGTTGCTATTTTTTGCAGCTCGCCTTGAGCCGCGGCGACACAGAGCGCTATGTTCGCTATACCGCCATGTTCGCTAAAAATAGTTACTATTGATTTAAATGTACTTCAGAGGCTTGATCCCTCGGTGACGATTGAACTATATTAACACTGTTTTTTTTCACTGAATTGATGTTGACAATTTTGGATCCCCCTCCCCAAGTGAATTTGTGGCTACGACTTCCTTCACAAAAAAATTGCTGTTTCTACTTATTATTAAAAAGTCAAAAGGTCGTGAAAAGAGCTTCAATATAGGACTTACAAGAGAAAAAATAGATTATATAAGGAGAAAAAATTTTTCGAAGTTTTAGAGTGACTAGAACACGAAAAAAAAATGAGATATATATCTCCAAATCCATTCGTTTCAAATTTGCACCAGAAGAAATAGTCTAGTCCAGCAACGTCAAACTCAAAGTCACTGGTGGACCCAAAGCATGAAGACCATCGACTAGGTGCGCCGCAAAACCTTATCTTAAAGAAGACAAACTACTGAAAATCTTGAGAAAAAGTACTATTATAGGACAAGTCTGTTTATTAAATTTCCAATAAAAAGGACATTACAAAAAACTACAAACATTAAATTCTTTTGCTAGATATTTGACATCTTTTGTCTTTAATTAAGTTGTCAATTTGTGGCGCGAATTTATCGGCGGAAATAACTTTTAAAACTGCGTCCAAGTGTGCGTCCGTCAATCGCGATCTTGCGGGAGATTTGTTTCCTTTCATCAAAGAAAATAGTTGTTCACACTTATAGGTACTTCCAAACATTGACAGGATTGTACAGGCAAATTTTCTCATTTCTTGGTATTGAACAGGCAAGTACTTATAAAATTCGAATGTACCAACACTATCAAATTTTTGTTTCAAATAGGTCTGACACTAAATCTCAATTACTTCCATTTGCAAGTGAGGGGGAACTTTATCAATATCGATAGTGAAAAGACCAGTAAATGGAGAAAAATTGTTTTCTTTGGTCTTAAAATCCTGAAAACGCTTCTCAAATTCTGCCAGAAGGCTTATGTCGTACAAGTCAGAAAATGTGATTGATTATCCTCTGCTAACTGTTTTCCCACAACATCATCTTACTATTGAAAGCTTTCACATGATCATGCATATCTGTAATAACTTGAAATGGTCCTTGCAATTTCGTATTTAAGTCCGACAAGTGTTTTGTGATATCTACCATAAATGAAAGATCTTGTAAAAAAGGTACATCGCATGATAAGCTGACATCTTCTCCTTTTGTTTCCATGAAAACGCTTATTTCTTCTTTGAGTTTTCAAAACCGGTCGAGTACCATAGAACACGAAAGCCATCGCACCTTGCATAATATGGTAAACCAGTGTACTCACTTTCTAAATCACGTAAAAATGCAGAAAACTGTTGCTGATTAAGGCCTCGTGATCTTATGAAGTTTGTAATTTTTTTCACTGACTTTAAAACACTTTCCAACTTGATCACTTTTGAGCACTTCTTGATGGATTATACAACGAATATGATGAAAATCTGGTTTGTCACTGCCCGTTTCTCTGATCTTTGTCTGTAATATTTTAACGAAGCAATTTTTTACTCCAGTCATTGAAGGAGCTCCGTCTGTTGCAACGGAACACAGTTTTGACAAATCTAAATTGTACTTTTGCAGAAGTTCATAAACAGCATTGAAAATATCCTTCTCAGTTGTTGTATCATGCAATGGTACTAATTCCAGTAATTCTTCATACACATTGATATCTGTATCGAAGAAAAACACGAGTTGCGCCACCACAAACATCCGTACTTTCGTCACAGGCAATAAAAAGTGCAATGAAAGACGGCTTATATACGGATATATTTTGTGATTTCTTTTACAAGGCACACTTTTATAAATTCATCTTCAACAAATGGTTTTTTTTTTCCGACAGAATGTTCAGATAGCGTCATATGATTTTAACTTATTTAACTTTGTCCTGTACACTTGTAAACATATGAATATCATAGTGACGTTTTATATTATATAATTTTTGTACTACTACAAATCAAACAAATACTTTTTTTTTCACTTCACAGCCAAAAAACTCTAATTACTTTTCTTGAAAATCGTTGTTCATCTACAAGCTATTTCCACTTGGTTTTGAAAGAGATATGTTAAAAACTGCGGCGCGCGCTTTTAAAAACGGTTTTCAGAACTTCATCTGTGGGCTATGTACAATTGTACATTTTATTTATCAGCGGCGCGCGCTTTTGTTTCTCAAAACTGATTTAGGCCGCATGCGGCCCGCGGCCACATGTTTGACATGGCTGGTCTAGTCCAATGTCCCTAAAGTTGGGTGTCGTGGGAATAGATTAGATCTTCGATATTTTTAATGGCAATAAAAACGTAAAAAAACATATAGTGAGAACGCGCAAACAAATTTTCAGTGATTGGCGAATATAATTGATTGTTATTTCGATTACACATATAGTGTCAGGGCCGGACCAAGGCGTGGACAAAAGGGGTAAGATACCCGGCTCGGCGTTTCAATAGCAACCCACAAAGATTACTAAATATTATTGTAATAGAATAGCTGTGTTTTTATGATAATTGCTTGCCGACACAAAAGAAACTTTTTTTTCGCAGTCAGTTTTTTAAACGGCTATCTCCTTAAACTAGATATAAAATATCTCGGACCGGATCTGCATAAAGTGTCTGGCGCATCGATATAGATATTTTAGGTGATAAAGGATGTGATATAGATCAGTCGCGGCTCTTCCAATTCCGGAAAAATATTTCATAAAATAAATTATTCGTTTGACCGTCCCTCCTAATAGTTATAATAAAACGCGAACCTTGGGAAAAGTTAAATACGCTACACTATTAGCCGCGCGCGGCAGTTCGAATGATCTCGTTGCGTTCCTTAGGCATATAAAATACGCTATACTAAGCTAGGCTGGGCAGTCCGAATTGTCCTGATTACTTTAAAGCTTGACGAAAGTACACGAAGATTTCACAGCTACCGAGCGGCAGCCGAACGTGATAGCAAATGGAATATGAAATCGCGATTTGGGCCATCAGCCAGTCTCTTCACTCTCTTCTCATAATTCGATCGATCGGTCGCGGCATCACGTCGGCATGCGGAAATTCAATTGTTCAGAGGTTGCGCGGTTGATATTTTAACTTGATATTGTTTCGGACGTTTTTAATAGATGAAAATTGATTTATGTACTGTTTTTTGTAATATATATTTTTCTTATTTTTATAAACCATGTGTGAGTTAGAAATATACAGGAAATAAAATGTTGGTAGTGACTTGTGCAAAAAAATAAACAACTAAAAAGTGCTTACGATCTTAATTTTGCAAAAATAACCAATTTCAAGGTGGTCTATGTTTGAGTTGTGAATGTAGATGAAATGAAATGTAGGTAGTGCAAAAAATTAAACAACTAAAGAGTGCTAACCAACTCAATTTTGAGAAAATAACCAAATTCAAGGTAAGTGGTCGCAATTTGCCAGAACTTAGTATAGGACAAACTAGTAAAGACCAAAATAAAGAGGTTCATCGAAACTTTCGCAAAAGTATGTACGATTTAGCAACTGGATATGTGGTTGTGAAGTCTCTAACTCATTTTACTGTTATGTTTGTTTGTTCTTTTCTAAGGACTCGTCGGACTCATTATGGTGCAAAACCGGTGTTAAAGACCTAAAACATTTAAAAGAAAAAATAAAAAAACAGGCGTTTTCGGCAGATCACATGAAATGTTCGGTGAATTATGCTACGATCGGAAGTGTTGATATTCGCACTCAGCTAGAGAAAGCCATAATTTTTCTGTACGAAAACGTTATCCGACCTATTTTTTCAGCATTTCTGTATTCTGTTTCACATTGTGATCTTGTGATGCATAGATTAACTGCCTTTATCAAATATTATATGTAGTAAAAGTTGTAATGATGTTTTATTATACTTCATGTGAAGTTATATTTTAGGAAAAAACATAAAACATTATAACGAAATAAACAGTCATTTCGTTATAATTAAATTTCATTTGGAAATTTATTCCTTTTTAATATCCGTCGTGCCATCTCTCGGTCAAACTGGTACGTTAGTTTCGCGATATATCGATCGAGGGTAAATTTCTGTAACCGCGATACAGTACTTATGGGACAGAATTGATGATAAATAGATTTCTTTTATTGATAGTTTCCTTTACCGATCTTTAAAAGTTATTGATTTTGACAGGTCAAGTTTACATTTTTTACCCTGAAAAATGAATGAAAGGCACTTCTGCTTAAGCCGTCACGCAGGTGAGTATTTCTGCTTAATTTCAATTGCTTGATCTTCATTTGATTTCTCATTTTTAGTTTTTTACTCATAAAAATGTAACTAATCATCCATTAAATTTGCTTGATTTTTAATTTAAACAAGTTATCTTAATATGAGGAAGTGATAAATGTGAATATTTTTGTCATTTTTCGTAAATTTCATTGAAATATGAGTTTTGGTATTTAGATATGGCATAATCTCAAATGTTATTTTGATATTTTAATGTATTTTAAATCATATTATTTCATAAATAATTATGGTTTTGTAAAACTTACATTTTCATGTTCCTTATATGCTGTTTTATACATTCTTAAATTAAATATTGGATGTTGAAGCCATGTATCTGAATTCTTTTAAAGAATATTACGCATTTGCTAAATGTTGGAGGCTTGGCCTAGACATTGGCAGGGTGTATACTGTACGTAAAGAATTTGAGGGATGCAGGTGATTTTTTCTGTATTATTTCACTTACGTGAGATATAAAATTAAATATTGGGAGCATCTTACCTTCATTCTTTGATTGATAAACATCATGCTGGTTTTAATTTACTTAATTTATTTCCATAATTGCGTGAACACTCACCTGCAGTAAACGACTGCAGATAGTCGTTTATTGTACCTAAATTTGGATATTGTTGGCCAATGGCTATTATCTATTTTTTCTTTATCTTTATATAAATATTTTGTTTTATCTTCAGTATGTTGTAGTTGTAGTTTACAATGTGGTATACATTTTAAACATATCTTTATGTATGGACAAATTGTCTCATAAGTTATCTTTTTATAAAAATTTGAATGTTTCACTTAGGAAGATTAATTAAATCTTCATAAGAGTATCTTGTTTTGTAAATTCAAGATTGTTTTGTAAAACATTACCTTATCTTTATCTATTGTCTTGTGATCGAATGATCTTACAAGCCAATTTTGTAAAATTTTGATTTTGAAGGTTCGTTCACTTGGAAGCTCCTTCGAAATATTATCTTGTCTTAATATAGACTTGTCTTATTTACCTAAACTGTGACTTTCCTTGGATTTTATAAATAAAATTCATTTTATATCTCAATTTCAACTTTACCTATTTTGACCAAATTACCTTTTTGACAAATAAAAAAAAAGGAAACATCTGATTTGTATCAGATTTCTTTTTCTTTATTTTAAATGAACTGCTAAATTGTCCCTTTATTTTATTTTTGGCTTTATTTTTGTATATCTATGGATTGATTAACTGTGAAATAATAAAATTTCATATCCTCACATTTTTCCTATAAACAAGAGTGACTTGAATTTCACTAAATTTTGATTTTTATGTTTTCTTGAGTAACAGTAAATCTTAAATTTAAGTTTTACCTTATTTTGTCTACTGTAAGGTTTCGTTTAGTTATTTAAGTGATCAACTGTTGGTCATTTTATAAATTAAATCACATGTTTACATAAACAATTTTTAATAATTTTGACACCTGCTATTTCAGTAATTTTTTTTCTTTTTGCTTATGTAAACATACATTAATTTAATTTTAAGCTAAATTTAATTTTTTATTTTGTAACCGTCACAACTCTGGTAAATTAATTTACTTTCCCATTTTAAACTTTTTTTTTTAAAGTCGCTACTCTGGTCTAATATCTGTATTCAACTTTACATGTACACTCAGGGACTGGCCTATGAAGTTACCAAAAAAAATTGAAAAGCTCTACAAATGAATACTCCTCTTGGATACCAGTGAAGTCCTACGATCTACACAAGGGCCTAATAGACTAAACAACTGACCCTACAGCCTACAGGTGAAGGGGTTCCAAGGAGACCATTGGAGGTTACAGTTCAGTTGAGTAGCTCAGCCCAAGACTTGTAAAGACCAGAAAATTACTTGAATTACAATATAATATTTTTCTTTAAAACAAAGATTTCTAATTAACCAATTGTTTTATTTAAAATATCAGAGTTTTGTAAATAAATACTTGTTTTTAAATTTTCCTTTTTTATTTACTGTGAAATGGCGCCATATAAATTTTGACCAATAAAATATAGGTACGAAACCCAAACTAGCCGAGGTAAATTCCTTAACCTTTGACCAAGTAAATCTTTGGTCTTCGCTTTCCAAGCCGAGTAACAAAAATATCACTTTGAAGGTGTTTTTTGATTACAACATGAGACTTCGCACAATAGAAAATGTGCTCAAAAATATTCCACATGCTAGGCTTTATCACCGCTTAAAATATCTACATCAATCCACGGATCTTCCTGTTCACTAAAAAAAGAAGAAACATTTTAAAAAACGTCAACTTTATTTTATTTTTTCCAGACAGCCCCTTGAAAACGAATAAAAAATGCATTTCAAAAGTATTTGGCTTAAAAAAACCGTGACTGCTTGGTTTGTAATTAAAAACATTTTATTCACTTTACGGGGTAGACCTTCTAAAAACGAAAAAAATATCAAAGAAGTTTAACATTTTCAACCATTTGTATATACCTAAACACATTTTTTTTCTTATTAGATAGGGTAGCTATATAAAGCACTTCCAAAAACAAACAGATTGGTTTATTTTAAAGCGGTTAATTTAAAAAATGGTGAAACAAGTCCGATTTCTTTTGTCTCTTTATATGCAAAACATTTTAGGCGCGACCTTTAGATAGAGAGATAGAGAATATGGAGGGTTGACTTGTGCCAACCTTTTACTTAGGCTTAGCAGGTCTGCCCACTGTAACCTCCTTCAGAGGTTTTCTCGTCAAGCCAGCCAACAGCATTAATGTAATTTAACACCGTAGCGGCAGAGCATCCTCCGATTGGGGCCATTTATGGCCATCTATCCCTCATAATGGATTCTCTGGTATTTACAAGAGCTGGACAGTAACAAAGAATATGTTCTGCAGTCTCGTCGTCCTCGTTGCACCCTCTACAACTTGGATCCGGAAGAACGCCCAAGGTGTGAAGGTGTTTGTTTAGCTTATCCTGTTAGCATTCCTACCAGTTTTCTAAGATTTCCTCGAGAGAGTCCAAGGAGGTACTCAGTCAGACATCTGAGTGTCTGAAGTCTTGTCTCTTCCATATCTCTCTTAGAATCCCTATTGCCTGTTCGTTTATCTTTAGATTGATCGCCTTAGAGGATAGTGGCGCGAAGGATTCAAGACCACCGCCTTTACGCGCCAACCTATCCGCTTTTTCATTTCCTTCGATTCCGCTATGTCCCTTAATCCGTGACACTGTGGCAGTATTCCCCTGGGAAACCGCTGATTTCCAGGTTGAGTTCTGGTATATACACTCCCAAGCCAGTCCCATATTGGTTCTGAGAGCCGCCCGTGTAGATGTGTATGTCAGCCTCCTTTTCTGATTCTATTGAACCGCTGATGTCAATTTCGAAGTTTTTATTGAAAATGAAGCGGGGGATCAGGGCGTCCACTTGGTGTTCTACAAGAGGTTGTAGTGCGACAACCTCTAGGAACACTCGTGCATGTCCCGGACCCCAGTTGTTTCCGCACCACATGTCAACAGCGTACAGTCTGACTGCCGTTCTCTCTGCCTCGCCTTTCAGAAGTACACCTAGAGGCGGCAGGCACAGCAACACCTGCATTGCTATCGTAGGTGTGAATCTCATTGCGCCTGTAACCGTCAGGTTTTGTGCAACAACTTGCTTGGCTTTGGTCCACCACACAATGGCACCGTAAACGAACATAGGTCGAATGACGTCCGTGTAGAGCCAGAGGACAATCTTGGGGGACAGACCCCAGACTTTCCCGATAGCTCCTCTGCACTGCCAGAAAGCTTTAGTGACCTTCTTTGATTTTTCGCTAAGGTGCTTATTCCAGTTGAGGTTGCTATCCAGGATGACTCCCAGATACTTAATCTCTTTAGATAGACCGAGCTGCTTACCGAAAAGAGAAGGTGGTCTTAGGTTGGCCAGCTTTCTCTTCCTAGTAAAGAGTACCATCTCAGTTTTAGTTGGATTCACAGAGAGTGCATTATCTACGCACCATCCTTCCACCAGTCTTAACGCAGCCTGCATTATTTCACACAGGACGTTTTCGAATTTTCCTGTTAGCAGAATAGTGATATCGCCTGCATAACCGGTTGTGTAGAATCCATTTTCATTAAGATTCTTAATAAGGCTGTTGACTACCATGTTCCAGAGAAGCGGTGATAGCACGCCGCCTTGGGGGCAGCCTTTGCTTACCAGCGCTCTCATCGTGGTGTCTCCTGCTTTTAGTTCAACTGTTCTGTTCTTCAGCATACAGCCAATCCAGCCAATAATGGTTGGGTCTACGCTGTGTCTAGTCAGCGCCAGTTCTACACTTCTGAGGGTCGCTTTGTCGAAGGCGCCTTCAATGTCTATGAAGGCTCCTAGAGCCGACTGCCTGTGGAAAAGCGACTCCTTTATTTTCTGAACCACATAATGCAGTGCGGTTTCTGTTGATTTACCGGGTTGATAGGCATGTTGGTTAGGGTGTATTTCCATCGCAGGCAGATGTTCATCCCTAATCTGTCTGTCACAGAGCCTTTCCAGAGTCTTCATAAGAAATGAAGTTAGGCTAATAGGCCTGTAAGATTTTAAATGGGAATAGTCATCTTTTCCAGGTTTGGGAATAAAGACGACTCTCACCTCTGTTATATATTATCTCTTATATAGCCTAGGGATAGACATGCCTTAAATATAAATTCTAGGTATCTAATAACAACCTCCAGACCCCGTTGTAGCAAAGCCGGGAAAACGCCGTCAGTTCCCGCGGACTTAAATGGTTTGAAGGTATTAATTGCCCAAGCTATTTTGTCTTTCGTCATCATTGTGTTTATGACCTCCCAGTTTGCTTCTATAGCCACTGGATGATCATCCGGCCACACATGGTCTTCAGTGGTGTCGATAACTTTGCATTCCGAAAAGTGAGTTTCCAGTAATATTTTCGCCGTGTCTTCGGAGGTGACGGTGTAATTTCCTTCGCTCTTCCTTAGAGTTCCCGGCTGCATAGCAGGATCTTTAGAGAGGACCTTCTTAAGCCTCGAGGCCGACGACGTGTTGGAAACCTCGTTGCAGAAGTTCCTCCAGGCTATTCTTTTCTTAGCCCTGAGTTTCTTTTTAAAGATCCTTAAATGGTTTTTATAGTCTTCCCAATTTTGGGTTCTTTTAGCCATATTGAAAGCCCTCCTGGTATTTCTTCTGAGTTTCTCCATTTCTCCAACCCATCCATGGTTTCTGGTATTCTCCCTAAGAGTGAGTAGAGGGCAGGAGATCTCGAAGGCCATCATCAGGCCGTCATTTAGAAAGTTCAGGCACTCCTCAATCTCCTCTGAGTTGTTCAGGATTGGTGGAGGATTTCCTCTTTCTATTGTTTCCGTCAGAGCGTTAACGAACCTCGTGGAGTTCGTTTTTCGCGGGTTTCTGAACGGTATTCTGTTGGGTGGTCTGACAAGCAGCTTATAGCATATCCACCTGTGATCAGACATGGAAATGTCGGAGGAGACGTGCCAGCTCGTTACCTTGTCGTATATATTTATAGACGCAAGAGTGAGATCTATTATTGTTTGGTGTCTGGAGGTTACAAACGTAGGTTCGCAGCTTCTGTTCACTATATTTAAATTAGTCCTTGCCACATAATCGAGTAGAAGTTTACCTCTTTCATTGGTGTTCCTGCTACCCCACACCGTATGGTGTGCGTTAGCATCACAGCCAACGATAAGGTCCAACCTCTCCCTCTCACATTGCTGCACGACTCTTGTCAGTTCGGTGGAGGGGACCGGTTCTCCTGGATCCTGTAGGAGATATGCAGAGGCCAGGGTGACCTCTACCCGGTCATTCCCTTCGCCCGCAGAGATTTGGATGTATATATACGGTCACGTCCGGTTAAAAACTTTATTTTTCAACATCAAAGATCAAGGTGGCGGCATATTCGCCATCGCCACCCGGCAGTTTGGAGATTTTGGATGACATTCATAGTGTCCATCACAGGTGGAGCCCGGAGGGTCGTATCTGAGTCGGAGTCAAGAAGCTCCTCCTCGGTCTTGAATTTAGGGTTGTCAATTTCCATGACAGCCGCCTCATCCGTCGCCAAGTTCCTCCTGAACGCGACTGTTTCGGGGCGGCGATTTTGGGGCCACTGTTTCGGCGCCGTCAGAAGGTTAAAAACTACAACATCAAAAATCGGGGATGATCTTTTTGTATATTAAATTTAGGTGGATCTGTCCTGTTAGTGTTAGGTTAGCCCATGTGTGTCGATCGATCGACACCGAAATACCCTTGGCACCGAAACGGCTGCGCCTAAAGGCCGAAACGTTATTATTTGCATTTTAAGACAAACATGAATTCCTTATAAAAAAAATTGCTTCCCTTTTGCCTTGAAACTTACTTCTTTGGGAAAGAGTATAATTGGAATAAATATTTATTTATTTTCCACGGTACATTTCTTGTGAAAGAGAATCATAGAATTAGAATATATTTTACAGGTGTTATAAAAGTGTATTAAAATTTCTATTTCTTTTTAAATAACCTTTCATTATAAAATGTTCTAAAAGTATAAAAGTAAGGGTACTTTATTCTAGGGTTATTTTAAATTTTTATAATTTTTGGACGACCTGTATAACTTAGTCCGAAGCAATACTTTTTATGGAGACTGAATTTTTCTCTTTAAATGCAAAATTATAACATTTACAGGTAAAGTTACGTTCATCCGGGGACACACTGAATACGGCTACTAAACTTGACAAAAACATTATCGCAACAAGTGTATATTAACCCTACTTTAAACCCCCGTAACTTTTGAACTGTTTTTGCTGATTCAAACAAACTTTGTTTTGTTATCTTTGCCCAAATTTGCCCTATCACGGTCTGCAGCTCAAATTTAAGTTATTCTTTCCATTACAGGGTTTGATCAAAAAATATAAGGGCATTTTTTTGGAAAAAATTTAACTTCGTGTGTGGCCTAAAAGAGGAAATCAAAACTGAAACTAGTCTAGTTCTTGTAAGTAATAAGAAATATATTTTCTCAATGAATATCTAGGAACGAATTACAATATAATTAATAAAAAGAAGGCATAATAAATAACATCAGAAAAAGATAAAAGAAATATTCTAATGCGTTTTTCCACTTCTCGATTGTATAATCGCTCTACAGCACCAAAGCGTACTCGAGATAAGCGTTCTGATTTGATTTTGATGAATATTCACCCAAATATCCCTAAAAATGTCATAAACGTCTTCAAGATTTCTGGGAGGTTTGCTCGCAGCCTTTTTTTTTCGATGTATCCGAAAAATGTTCGATGGGATTTAAATCGAGACTTAAAGCCGGCCAGTTAAATGTATGGATGCTACTTTCTTCCAGAAAATCTCGAACTCTGTTTGCTACAGGTGATCTCGCGTCATCGTGCACAAAGATGAAATCAGCACCCACCCCTTCAGAATAGAGAATTATATGTGGAGTGAATACTTCGTTGATATATTTTTCAGCAGTAAGATTTTCTCTATTGATTGGAATCAAATCAGTTCGCCCTTCCAAACTAATTCTGGATTCAGGTATATTATTGCATTCTCTAAACCTCTCGTCTCTACACTGGTACACTCTTATTCACCTGTCTAAGGTATACAATCTTACTACAGTTTCATACGAGAACAGTTAGACGGGCAATCTTATGTTGGGCGGTATACATGGGAGAACGTGCTGGTGTCTATGAATGATACTCCTGCTCTTTGAGACGATCCCGAATGATTTTCGGAGTTACTGTTAGTTGATACTCCAATTGAAGCCGCTACAGCAATTCTCTTCCATTCATGGTTTTCCTTCTTAAAGCATTTAACAGTAAGAATCGATCTTGTTGAACAGTTTTGTTTTTTCTTCTACCGTGACCAGGCGTGCGCAGATAACCACGTTTTTCTTGAAAACATTATATAGCTACATTCTACGTCCATTCGATGAAGTAATGTCTCTATGTAAGACATTGGCCTTAAAGCTAGGTTGGAGTAAATATTTATTACAGGTGCTCTGAAAATGTATTTTAAACTTCTATTTCTTTCCAAATAACCTTTATAAAATGTTTCGTACTTTACTCTTGGAGCTCTTTTAGATTTTTATAATTTTTGGACGCCCTGTATAACTGTGTTAGATTCCAACATAACTTAGAAATAGAAAGTTCTAATTCCTAGTCCCGATAAGTCTGAGTCGACTTTATAAAATTTCCTGTTTTCCACGATACATTTCTTGGGAAAGAGTATGATAGAATTAGAAGATTTTTTGCAGGTGTTATAAAAGTATATTAAAATTTCTATTTCTTTTTAAATAACCTTTCTTTATAAAACGTTCTAAAAGTATAAAAGTAATGGTACTTTATCCTAGGGTTATTTTAAATTTTTATAATTTTTGGACGACCTGTATAACTTAGTCCGCTTCCAACGTTAGGTTTCGAAGTTTCAAGGCAAGCAATACTTTTTATGGAGCCATTCGCTTCTTTCGTTACTACCGAACTTGCAAATTGCAAACATTTGCATTTGGTGTTGACTGAATGACTGCCATAAAGCTACCTGAGTTGCTCCCATTGTGTAGACAACGTAGTAAGGGATCGGACCTTAGATATTTTGGTATTTGATGCAAATTTGGGGTTCTAAAGAAAACAGGTAGTGATACTGGTATGTTTAATTAAATCAAATGAAACAACCTAAATAATACAAATTTTTAAATACTGCTTACATACATTTACATTTATATTGTTCCTTTATATCTAGTTCTCAGTGAGTTACTAGCTATTGGCGGTTCTTTCAAAGTACTTTAATTTATAATGTTAACTATCTAAATATAATTAAGTTCATAATCAAAAGATGCCAAAATTATTTTGGAAAAATTATTTCTCACATCCTACGTTAACAACCAATTTTTTAGTTTGATGAGCAGTTTAGGAGAATATTGTAAATGATAAACTAGCAGTATTTTTGGTTGCCCTATTTATAAAAAAGATATTGCTTCATTTTTTCCGATACGCTGTATATACTAATATTAAAATTTGTAAAAGTTGTAAAATGCAGATGTTTAAGAAAATCTACGTCTATGCTGATATTTTCCAAAACAAAAAACAAAAATCGTTTCGAGGTATACCCTAGATCTCTCTAAAATGATATAATTTATATTATATGTAACAGGGGTAAGCAAAAATAAATCCAGCCTGGGTAAGTGAAAATTTGTAGTTACAACGCATGCAACTGCATTGAAATGACACACTTATAAAGGGATACTTATAAAAAGTAAAAAAACGCCTAAATAATTTCGTCGTTGTGAAAGACCGTTAGATATAAACAGGGGTATTTTTATCATTTTATCAATTATAATATAATTATATTATAATTATCAACATAAATTAAAAAATATTTGCAGATTCTCGGACTTAGAGAGTTTTGGTAAAATATAATTTTGTTACACACCCTGAACATATCAATTTTTAATACATTCCAGAATACAACACATCTTTATTATTCTAAATGAAATTGCCTATCTAATGCAAAAAAATGCAACTTCGCCGCTTATTTTTTTCATTAGTTGTGATAGCTTGAAAATTACCAAAAAATTTACAGGTTTTGTTTCAATTGAACTAAAATGACCATTGAGGGTGACAGTCCACATGCGGCGGGGGTGCCGCCTGGCGCGGGCAATAGGGGGAACAGTAAGTAGCTTATCAAGAATATACAAGGAGGACCTTTTTTGTTTTTTTTTAGTTATTAGGTTTTTTTTAATATTCAGTTATTTTTGGAAAGAGCGGCATCGCACTGCTCAGGGACCCATAATATAATACAAAGCTAAAGACCTTTATTTACCTTTTTTAAATAATCAGGCCCTGTATACATAAAGTTATTATCAAATAACAATAAGCATATGTAAACCGTTTTATAGGTATGTGGTGGAATTCGTTACGAGGGAAGTTCCGGGTAAAGTACAATTTACCGATTTTTGTTTACGTACATATCAAGTTTCTTTTCATTTATATAGGGTTATTTTTAGGAGGGTGAAACGGCCCTTAAAATAGGCAGGAAAGTAGCTTTTTAAGAACGAAAATATTTATTTTTCAGAAACGATAAAAATACGTAAAATGTATTTGTTTTTTTTTATTATAAACCTCAAGTTGAGAAAACCATTGACGGGAAAGATCTTTGGACATACTATTTGTAGGTTACTCCGCAAGCCTTCGGTTGTTGAGATACTGTTCGATTGTGTCACATTTAAATAAATAAAAAATGCTTTCTCAGGCAAAATTAAAAGAATGTTTTAATTTTAAAATGTAAAAATTTAAATTACCCCCCACTCTCATTCACACATAACCAATTTAAACAATTAGAGGCTTTAATCCTCCAAGAAAATGTATATGAAATAATAAATTATTGTTTAAAAAAACGTTTTTGACAGTCACGCACTAAAAAGTACAAGATAATGTAATTTATTTAAAATATTTTGTTACGATATATGCATTCTACCCTTAACAATTCAATGGCTCTGCCAAAATTCGTGGGGCGTTTTGCTTCTCTAAAAAATGTAACCAAAAAGTGCCCCACACTTTTTGGCATAGTCATTGAATTGTTAAGGGTAGAAAGCATATATCGTAACAAAGTATTTAAGTAAATTACTTATTTTGTACTTTTTAATGCGTTATTGACAAAAGCTTATTTCCTAGTTTTTTTTAAAGGATAATTTATTTTTTAATTTTAAGTCTTAAATTATATATAAACTATTACTAGTAATGCGTCAGACTCGACAAAACAAACCAAATGATCCCAAACTCGAAGGTTTTACTAGGTGGTACTATTTGGAACCATCGAGTTGATCAGATCAACTCGATGGTACCAAATTATTGTATTTTCATCCGAATTACATTGGGTTAAAATCGACTGATACTATTTAGTACCATTCTGCATTGTCTCGTTAAATCAAACCAAATGAGTTCAAGCTCGAGAGGTTTACTAGCTTGTACCAGCGGTACTATTTGGTACTGTAAAGCAGGATTAAGTTGTGGTCACGACAGCTTTTGATCAGGACTTAAACAACTACAACATATCAAGATTCAAGAAAAATCGATTGGTCCTTAAACAACCATAAGATCTGTGATGTTCTTTAATGAACTCACTGTACCAAGATCCTCTGCAAAATGCAACCCTTTACGAAAATTCGAAACGGCCCGAATAATCTTTTTAGGTCAACTATAAGGGATCCGCCGCCCCTCAGAATGAAATGAATCAGGCAGTTATTTCCTGATCGTATGTAAGTTTTTTGGCAATATGCCTAATTCCCTCGAATTTACTACTTTAGTTGAATAATTACTTATTATATTAGCGCAGCGACGGAGCGGCTAGAAAGTATTGCGGAAGGGGGGAGGGGAGAGTGGAGTAATACATTTTTGCCAACAGATTCTTTAATTTTGGGAACACAATGTCATATAAACACAAAACAAACTGATGACAAAAGAGGTCCTCGCTCCTGGCTCAAGACAATCAGGACATCGGTATTTTCAAGCGTATATATTACCTCTACAGAACTCTGTCACCATCTTATAAAGCTCAATGAATTTGACACTAGATGGGAGCTGAACAGATTTTTCTATAAACAGAAATCTTTGATATTGTGTTTTATACGTCAGAACATAGATGTCGCGATTTCAGTTATTCTAAACAATGGATATATTCTATTGTAGACATGGAATTTGTCTAGATGGGGGTCCAGATTTGGTTTAAACAGAAATCTTTGATATTGTGTTTTATACGTTAGAACATAGATGTCGCGATTTCAGTTATTCTAAACAATGGATATTTCGGGTCCAGCCACTCGTGAACGAGGTCCATTTAGTTCCGACGTCTACGTCACGTGGTTGTTGACTTGTTGACTTTCATGTTTTATAATATTCATTGTTGGATAGGAATTATGGGCCTAGCAAAATGTAATTAATGCGAACATTGCGAACAAACTTCGGTAATAGAAGATGATTGATTATAAGAAACACAAATTAAAATATTTAAGGTTTATTAATAAATATAAATGTATTTTTCGGGTATTATGTTATTATATATTTACTATGCCTATTTGCAGAGTTGCAGAATTTGTGTAATGTAAGTAACCAATGTATGAATATGTACGTGAAATCAATTTTAAATATTATGTTTTCTATATATAAAATAGTTATAACTCTAAATAATGAGATTCGAGACAAACTCTTAATTTAAACTACGGAAACTCTTGTGCATTTTTATATTTATAGTATAACCAAATGCCCTACTCAAAACGTATTAACACATTATTTAACTAACTTATCCTTTCTAATCAAAACATACTAATAAAGATGGTTAATGACGCTTATACAGCGTTTCCAATTTCTTTGAGAGTGAAATATCTATTATTGCTCCAAAAACATCCGATTTCATCCGTCGGCGTCGATTGGTAACACTGCGGAACCCATATCGATGTTGAATGCAATTCAATTTGTACCAATATTTTATATTTTAGCCTGGCGAAGCTTTTATTAAATTTTAAAAATAAAATTATTCTTATTATTTTTTATTATTTACTTTAAACTGCTGACAATTATAAATTGTACAGTCATAACTGTGATTGTTGACATAAATCTGTCTACATATCTGCTAGGTGCTAAACCCTAAAACCACAGGTAAAAGAATATATTCTTAAACGTACGATTAGAATAACAATTCCCCATCTTGTCAAGAATTTAGATCTAGGCGAACTCAGTTCAATCGCAATCGAGGTGCTTCGAAATCGATGTTAACGTTAACATTCAGTCAGTGACAGTTTACTCGTGACGTGTATGGACCCGGTTTGATTTTGATACTATATTCGTTCCAACCGGATCTGCCTTTGGATTCGTTCAATCGGACCGTATCCACTCGGAACGACATAAGTCTATATTACAGAAATTATATTCAGTTTCTGGGAAACAGTTGATAGAACTTATCAGATCAGAAATTATCAGTTATTTTGCATTGCTCAGTAATCTATTTTTAGTTGCTTTAGTAGTTTGTCATTCGTATCAGCACAGAAAAATTAGCTACGCACTGCGTTTAAGCTATATTTTCTGTAGTATCAGTAATACCTACGTACTTACACAATTATAAACCAGAAGGTTCCCTGCAGTTATCTTTTTCTGCTCTTGTCCCATTATGGCACATACATACATATTACATAATTTTTTACTAAACGAGTAAATAGTAAATTCGCCTAACTACATATATCTAATTTAATGACGATTTGGAGAATGTTAGGTGTATATAATATAGGGCTGCCAAAAATTGTAAAAAATTCTTTCTATTCCTGGACCAGACTCTGGCGTTGTAGCCAGAAATTAATTAAGTTTGAAGATGATTTGAAACTATCCCATTACCGATAAAAAAAAGTTTACCCATACCTCTACTAATTTAAGTTTTATTCTGTAAATAAAAACTCAAATTTTATTCCTAAATAAAGATGTTATTTTGTATTATTCTTCAGTTCTTAGCTAGGCATATTTAATCTTGACTTAATTCGTAAGGTAATTTTTTTGGTTTGGTATTCGAAAACGTATATTAAAACTGAACGAAATACATATTTTTAATCATAAATAAATGCCTTTAACTGAGTCTTTAAGTGAGAGAAATGCTTTTTAATGTTCTCTTATTGATTCCCACCATTTATATTTTTATATAAACGTTCAAAAGTCGACTCGTTTTAGAGTTACTCTGCTATACTCATCGACACGTGCGTAGCCAGAAATTCAGTTCCAAATTCTTCAACACCTATTGACGAATGTTAATATAGTTCAGTTGTCAGTCATTAGTTAAACTTCAGAAAATTAGGAAGCAGGCCTGTTTTTTTTTCAATTGTTACTAGACCCTCTCTAGAAGTGCTATATCTGCTAAAATATTACAGGTCGATAGGTTGAGGCTAAATACCTTGACGATTTTTTTTTCTAAATACGATATGTTAGGTTATTCTGAGCCTAACCATGTTTTTTTTTAATAAATTTAATGCGCCGTCATCTAATGGGTAGGCGGTGGCGCCTCTCGAATAGCGCCATTCGGATCTGGTGATTTCTTATATATTTGTATAACAACATCTAGGCATGTATCATAGGTATGTTTGAAAGGTAATATGCTTCTACCGCTATATACAGTGCTTGAGGGGGGATTGAAGTTTGGTTGTACCAAGCAAATGGCATAGTGATAAGTTCAAATAACTGCCAATTTTTGATTATCCCCCATTATTAGAATTTTAAAACTGGTTTTATTCATTTTTTTCAAAAGTTTATGTTGTAATTTTGCTATTGACTTTTTCATTATGTTCGCTATTATATAGTTTCATATTCAAGATGTCAGACTGGTGGTCAGATGCTGCGCCTGGGCCAGGTGGTCTAGAAACAATAATTTTTGTTTATTTATTTTATTTTATTTTATTTGTCTCCTTTACATTATTTATTTTATTTGTCTCCTTTACATTATTGTATCTTAGTTTTTATGTTTTGGTTAAAAAGAAAGGTTATAGAGAAGTTTTTTCCCTCGCTTGAGGAGGTACCACCCTGCATACACATTCCATGGACTGATGAAGTTTTTACTGACGTTTCCAACCCTATGAGTCGGTTTTCCTTTTTCCTTCCCTTTCTTCTCTTTAATGTTTTTTCTTTATTATTTTACCCAAGCCGAACAATGGTATATGAAAAAATGATGATGGATGTTCCTCAAACAAAATATTCCGTGTCAGAATACCTATCCGTTTGGATCTCCGGGTGAGGGGTACTTTACTGACGTTCGTTATGAGTCGGTTTTCTTTTTACCTCCTCCTTACCTTCCCAACTCCGTTTACCACTATTTCCAATCTTGCAAGCCTCATATAATCTCGCTAGCCGAAATCAAAATAAACGGTAAAAATGCAATCATCACCTTTGCTTCAGTGGCAGTGAACTTTTTCCCTCATTTCACCTGAACAAGTACAAGACTTCCCAAGGTAGAGCAGCTGCTGCCTTTGCAATCAGCCAGTCTCTTACAAACCTCATCAGAGAACCTACCTACTTTCCATGCATCGTCGCGTGCCAAAATCCACTGGACCTCTTTCTCATCACTCATCCAGAGCCATATCAGAGTTCCATTTCCACTCCCCTGGGTTCCTCTGACCACGGTCACCAAAAAATTAGTATAGCAAATTTTTCTCTGCCACGATCTAATTACTGTCCAGTCCCATAGAATAGGAAGTTGTAGAATCCATGCAACTTCTTTTTATTTGGCACTATAATTCCGCTGAATGGGATGGGTTGCGGGATTTCTACTCTTCATTCCGTTGGAATGATCTTTGTTTCTCTTCTTCTCTAGTGATACTTCCGAAATCTGTTCAAAAATCTCGTATTTAGGTATAAAAGCCTTTGTATCACATTCTATTATGACTGCAAAACCTCCCATCAATAAACCTTCGTATTTCAAAAGCCTGCGGTAATGCCAGAATAGAGAAAATTCTTATTCATAACATCATTTTGGTCACTTAACAAAAACATTAACCAAACTTCTGCAAAAGCTTCTTTCGAACCTTGAGCTGAGCTCTTTGCAAAACATTTCGCCGTAAATTCTACTTTAGCCCATCCTCTCTGCTTCCCCCTTCTAACAATACCAGCTTTACCATACAATATATACGAAATAACCTTCAGGGTTAAAAAGGTACGACGTATTCTTAAAACACTTAATACCAAAAAAACCCCCAACCTTAATGGAATTCCGCCAATAGTCCTAAAAAGCGATTCTTACATAGCTCCCGCTCTACATGCTGTCCCTTAAATTTATAATTGTTAGGTAGTACAAAATTAAAACATTTTTAATTACATTAGAAAAATGTATTGCACAAACCAAAAAACTAAACAAAAGTAATATAAACTACTACTACTAGTACAGAAAACGTTTTTTTTTCTCACTTTTAACTTTTTTATTACCTCTTTCAATTCTATTTGATGGCCAAAATGGCTAAACCATTAAGATTTTGTGCGGAAGTGGAACCTAAACTGTTCTTAATTAACTTTAATTAAAGAAATCTCTTACTCCGCTTGGTACAGTTACAGGTATATTTAGCATTCTTATAGCAACACTAATGTTAGGGGCAAAATCTAACATAGTTAATAACTTCAGTACATTGCTTGGGCTTTGTTTTTTGCTCAAAAGCGCACATATGGCAGAAATTTCCTCTGCTAAATTCTACCCCACTTATGCCAACAGAATCACCATCAGTTAAAATACTTTTCAAATCCTTGCAGTGCTTTAATAGTGTCCCTTTGGGTATGGTTTTTAAATCGGATATAATATGTAGCAACTGAAAAAAGTCGCTGTGGTGACTAAGTTGATTAAATTTAGTAATTGTATAATAACAATAATCTCTCATCTCGTGCATCGTATGAGATGTTGATCGTATGTTGTGCCGTGGTATTGTTGATTCAAAATTAGCCTCAATGTCAATTTCGTCAGCTAGTTCTGTAGCATCAACAATAATTTCATTGAATTTTTATCCGACCGAGAATCCTTAAAGAATTTTTTGCAGCCTTGCAAAAGATCAGGGACAGATGCTAAATCAAAATCTTTTGCTTGCATCAGCATGCTAATTGGATTAATGCAATTTAACATTTGATACCAAATAATTATTGAACACAAAAACTTAAACTGTTAATACAATTTAATACGCCCGAGGCTCAAATTGGACCCGTTGTCAAATTCCTGCCCCCTATTATCTTGCAAATTTAAACCCATATCATTAAGTTCTTTAATTATAATTTCAAATATTTGTTTTCCTGTGGATCTTTCAACTGAAAGAAAGCCCAGAAAGCTTTCATTAATTTTTATTTCAACTTCTTTGGAATTAGATTTATTGATTGAAACATATCTAAAGCTAGGAGTCATTTGCTCTACCTCAATGTTAAGAGTGCATTCTAAAATTATGGAATAGTGTTTAGCTTTATTTATTTAATTAATAATATGGTCTTTTACACTTTGATACCGGAGCTCTATTATTTCGTTTTCTATATTTTTCCTCAGGTAGTGATATTTAGCCCCTTTTTGAGCACTCTAGGCACGTTTTCCTCAATTATTGGATCAAGTTCAGATAACAGCTCAACTATTTTAAAAAATTTGCCGTTATTATGTTCAAACTTCTTATCGTCTGTATTTTTAAAAGTAATACAACTTTTACCAAGCATTTTAATCATTGCTACAATTCTTAAAAGCTCCTGGTACCAATTTGTTTCAGCATTAATATTTTTTGAGCAGCCGCATCTTTAGTTTTACAACACTTTAGCCTTTGAATATGAATATTTTGGATATTGCATGGTCTTTTAAAGTGTTATTAAGATGCTTCCAACTTCTAAAACCCTCTTTTGAAATGGAACTGATAACACAGCCGAAAAGCTTGCAGCAAATTGAGTAAACTAGCCAGTCTCTAACAACTTGCTCTATATTGTTTAATATTCTTCTAGTAATTTACGTTATCTTTTCGGCCAGTGTCATCGGAAGGAAATTTATAATTGTACAATCGTTTAGTTGGACCTTGCTTTATCAAAAAACTTCATTCAGCATAAAAGTGTTGGCCAGAATGCGGGATCTGTGTTTATGGTTTGTAAGGCTCTCTCGTTGGGTTCTATAAGTGCCAGGTTGGTTGATCATCATCACTCTCTGACGATTTTGTATTCTTGTTTGTAACCGGTACTAGCAGTAGCAGACGTTCCTTGTAAATCTTTTTTTCAAAGCACCAACTTGTTTATGCCTCCTTTCCCTGCCTTCGCGTTTTATATTAGTATCCAGACCCTTTGTCCGTCAGCGTCAGACATTCTGAACAGAGAAATATTTCAAATTAACCAATTTAATTTAAAAAAGCGTGCTGGCTTTACTTTTGAATTTTGTATCACAACATAATTAGAAAATCTAATTTATTCTGTTCATTATAAATTTAAGACCGCATTTATAATCTGAGTTCGTCATCGTGTAGCGAACAAAAAGCGGAAACATTTTTGTATTAGACTTTTTTATATAAAATTATAACTTTTTGAGCTATGTGAGAAAATTGATTTGGACTATTCTTACAAAATCTCGTGTATATGAAAAATTAAGAGAACTGTGATAATTTTGTTTGCGCCATATTTCGTTTTACAAAAACTAGTATAGTACTTAGTGTTTATTATTAACGGAGTTAGGTACTCCGCAAAATTATCAAAAATTGGATATCCTGTACAATGTGTGAAGATGTCATAGAAAAAAAATATTAATAGTAAAATTAGAAATAAATATTCATCCCTTCCTAAAATATAGAAAATGTTTGATTCTATAAGACAAAACGCAGACAAAACAAAGAAATAAATAATTTACAGAGACAATTAACTGTAACAAAGCAGATGGTAATTTTAATAAACATTTTAGAAAAAACGACGTTAATTTTACGACGAGTAAACCCCGTTGCTAAACAGACCACTCGTTAAAAAATTGTTTAGTTCTGTCAGTTAAAAAGTAAGCTGAATTTAGTAATTAATTTTAAATTTATAATAACTAAAAAAAAATATGTATCAAACTAAACAGTTGAATATATTTATAGGCGTACCTACATTTAAACATCACACTGAACTGTAAAACAACCAAATATTTTTATATGAACGCAAATAGTATCAAATCACCTCCAACGTATTAGTAAATATAATGCAAGCGCGTAGCAAAACCGCTCTTTTAGAACTAAAGGAAACAAACAAGTCAATGCGTGATTTTTCTTCCGTTCCTATTGCAAACAAGGAAGAAGTTCATGTTCATGCTCTCGCGTGCCGTTCTATTGTATCCGATGCGCGTATATATCTGTAACTATATTTTGTACCTAGCCTTTTTTAAAATTTAATTAAACCTGCCACTCTTTTATAGTTGTTTTTTTTTTAGAATTATGGGTTACAAAAAATAGCTTTTAGACAAAAATTCTAAATACGACATGTAAATTGAATAGTCCTCCTCCAGAGCGGGCGGTGCCTTACCAGATTATTCTAAGTGTCCTATGATAAGGGCATTTTTCCTGAAAGCTGGACATCGGCTCGTGTACAGGCTGTTCCCAAAAAATAATCCAAAACTCTGCCTTCTAACTACAGACCTACGTCACTAGTCGCAATTATGAGTAAGCCAATGGAGAAGTATAGGAACTACTTAAAATTAATTCTAATTCCTATCAATACTATTATTTTATTATCTCAACAAATTATTATTATTATCGAAATTGACAATCAATTTCTCAACAAATGTTGGGTTCCAAGCCCATCTCGCATGCATGTATCAAAAGGAGTGGGCTGGTTTCTATTAGTTCTATGTTTTGTCCTGTAAGACTTTTCTCACTATGTGGCAAGTACCGAGCAGGACGGCCTTCTGGATGTCGATGAAGGTGTTAGAATATAGTCCTATGATTTTAAGATTCTGTTTCAATATTTTTAGAACTAATCCAGTTGATGATACGATGGTCGGAATCACATGAACCTTATTCAGTCGCCACATCTGCTGTATCTCGATGACCAGCTCCGCATATTTGGCCTTTTTTTCTTGATATCTATCCAGCACGTTGTTATTGTTGGGTACAGCGACATCTAACAAATAACTGTCTTTGTTTCCTTATTTAACAGTATCACATCAGACAGATTATTCGTCACCCTTCTATCGGTGATAATTGCCCGGTCGTAGTACAGTTTGAAGGCATTGTTTTCAAGCACTGAATTTGGTTGGTATTTATCATGGTTCACAAAGATATTCAGGACCCCATATTTATTGACAAGTTTCTGGTGTATGTTGTTATGTCGCTGGAGATAGTCCGTGTTTGCCAGGTAAGCGCAGCCAGATGTTATATGCTGTATAGCCTCTGATCTCTCGTTACATTTTCGACACATCGGATTCAACGGACCGGTCTTTGATGATGAATTTCGTCTTTGGGAATAATTTTCCATGCTTCAACCACCTATTGGATGCTTCCTTATCTATGTGTGGCTGATTCAAGTCATTGTGATGTCGGCCGTGCAGTGCCATTTGAGTCCACTGTTCTCGTTTGGTGGGGGTCTGAAAGTGACTTTTGGATGATCTTGTCACTTGCGAGATTTAGTGGAGAGTACGAGTTGTCACTTAAGGTTACTATGCGGTAGAGGCTTGATGTTTGTGCCTTGTTGGTAAAGAAATTTCTCAATTTTTGCAGCTATCGGCAATGCAAATTGGTCAAGTCAACAAGAGACCTACCACCTTCTCTTCGCGGTAAAGTCATTTGGAGAGTTGATGACCTTGGGTGGTGTGACTTGTACTTGGTCATCATTAGGCGAGTAGTTCGTTGTAGTCCATCTAGCTCCGTGGTAGTCCATTTCAAGATTCAAAAACTGTAGGTCACCATGGGCACAGCATAGCTGGCAATTGCTGTAATCAGATTTCTGGAGTTCAGTTCTGTCTTCAGAAGAACTCGCACTTTTTGAACGTACTGATCTTTCAGCTTGGTCTTTTCTTTTTTATCCTGGAGCAGTCTAGCTTGTTGAAATCCTATGTATTTGTCTCTCCTTGGTTCATCGCTAGAACTATTACTCCACTGGGTAGAGCTGCATCATCATTAATGACTTTGCCTTCTATTTATTATTATTATTATTTGGTTAATGAAGAGAACCAATTATAGATTTTTTATTTGATTCTTATTGTTCTTAAAATCCTTCAATCTTCAATTATTTTTACTTAACTGAATGCACATCGAAGTGATGCTTTTATAGTTTTTATCACTAACTCAATCATCTAAATTAATAGAAAATATCTATACAATGATTTTATTCTCAAATAAGAAGTATATGCTAAACCATGTTAACATTATTGAAATAACATGGGTTATTTATGTAAAAACAGTTTTTCTATTTTTTTTTTAAACTGGAATAAAATGGACGATTGTTTTAATAGGTATCTCAAATTAAAGCTTTTTGAAATCTCTTTCAAATGAGTTTGTAAAATTCAATGTACAGGTTAAGGTAAAAAATATTTATATAATGTAAGTTTACAAACGTGATCATTTCCTTCCATACAACTTTTTTGATCCACACTGTAAATATTTACTTGACGATATCAACGATACCTACAAGTTAGTGTATAAATTTAAACTGCAGCTTACAAAAATACAAAATAGGGACCTGGGGAGTTATACGTAGATGACACTGTATACTATTGATTGATAAGATATATGAACCTAACGCAATTTTAATTCAATAACACTTTAATAACAGCCTATAAAGGTTCCCTTTCGACGGGCGACGTTCATAAATACATAATTGTTGCATTGTGCAACATATGAATTGCTATTAAACTGTTAGAGATTAACAAATACACTAGTCAATGCATCACTCATTGATTTTTAACATTAATTTCAAATGCATATATATTTTTGTTTTTATTCAACCGCTTTTAGCAAATTTTTTTTCCTGATAGGTCAGCCCTTCTACTTTCTGAAGCCATAGAGAAAGTACCCTGAGTTGAAAATTTTGTTGTATTGTACCGGGAAAACTAAAAATTACGTGAGCATGTAAATAAACCAAAATTTAATATGACTACCAAAAAGACACGAGGCATGCAGATTTTATTTTTTCATATCCTACGGATACGTAAATGTTTACTATACCAAATCACCAAGTTTAAAACTTCAGTATTTAATATAGGGTGAGAAAAAAGATATACGCTTTAAAACCATAACTTAGAAATATGGTTAATTAAAAATAGACTTAGCCATTGAACATTTTTGAATACCTAGAGACGCACTCCTAATCTTAATTTCCTTGAACAGTGTTGCCAAGTTCAATTATTTACAAGATTATTTATTCTTATTTTTATGCCTTGGTATACACATTAAGTAAAAAAGAAGTAAAGCTAAGTTTAGAGCTACTGTATGCCATTGCAAGGTTTTACACATGGAGTCACAGTTACAGATGTTTTCAAAGATGTTGCCCATTAAAAAAACACTAATAAACAGTTAATATAAACTATACCAAAGCGATAACAAGTCGACAAAAAAGAAATGCGAAAAAGTAAAACGATAACGTAACACAAAAACTTAATAGTCTGTTGGCCCTCCACCACCTCTAACGCATTGCTCAATTCTTCTTGGCATGTTTTCATTTATGTGGTTTATACGGTGGTGTGGAATTGCATTTCATTCATCTACAGCGGCTTCAATAAGGATGGTAAAACCTGCAAAAAATTCATTTCTTTTCCTTACAAGCTTTCTCAATATATCCCAAGAATTTTCGATTGGATTTAAGTTCGGCGACCGTGGAGCCCAGTCCAAACTTGATATTTCTTCTACTTATTTATATTCGATCACTGTTCTTGTCCTTTCACCCATGAATAAAAAGTTTGGACCTACAGCAGCCCGCCTGCACAGGCGAACAACCCGGTCCAGGATATGTTCTATGTAAATTTGACCAGTCGTCGTTCTGGGTATAGATATCAAGGGCGTTTTATTATTCCACATTTTCCCGCTCCAAAACATGGTTGTACCGCCTTGATAGGGTAGCACTTCTCTATAGTTGGCAACCCCGGCTCCTCGTCTTTGGAACTTGCCAAACGTGAATCTGTACGTCATCGGACATTAAACCAATTCTGGTTTCATCGGAAAACACTACATTTTTCCATTGATTGTTTGATTGATTGGTGTTTCAATAGCGATGTTCGATACACCAATTTCACCTTGTTGTTTGAACTCACAGGGGTCTTCTGTTTCTCAGGCCTATTTCATGTAGCCATCTTCGAGATGAGTCGATGCCTCGATGTAATGTGCTGCCCGAATTTGTTCCTTTATAACTGTTGATCTTGCTGTTAGATTCCTCCTTGCCAGTATTCTGATAACAGGATCTTGATTTGCTGAGGTCTTGCGATTTCGATGCCTTCGAAGTCTATTTTGCATTAAACCAGTCTCGATATATCTGGAATAAATTCGAGAGACATCAATTTGGTTAACCCCTGTTATTTCAGGCACATTCCTCTGATTTCTACCGCTCTCCACTAAACCTATGATAAGGCCTAGGTTTAAAGCAGAAATTCTAGACCATATCAACTTTTTGTAGTTAAGTTGACAATATCAAAAAATTCACCTTACAGGTCGATTAGGTTGTTTATTGTTATACGAGCAGTTGTTTATTGACTTTTAGATGGGCAAAAATCGATTTTGTTCGAAATTCGTGTGGGCAAATTTGGACATCATCACTCATCCTATCTGTATTAAAACTGCCAAACATTGTGATGGTATACAGTAGTTCTGAAATTAGCGTCTTTTTACTTGGTACCTATACCATAAAAAATAATAATACAAATACATTATTAAATTTGGCAACACTGTTTAGAGAAGCTAAAATTAGGAGTACATCTCTAGGTATTCAAAAATGTTCAATGTCTAAGTGTATTTTTAACTAACCATGCCACATTTCTAAGTTATGGTTTACAGTGTATATCTTTTTATTCACTCTGTATTAAAAATTAAAGTTTCAAACTTGGTGATGCAGTACAGCAAAACTTTACGTATCGGTAGCATATGGAAAAATTAAATCTGCGTGGCTCGTCTCTTTTTGGCAGTCATATTAAATTTTAGTTTATTTACAAGCTCACGTAACTTTTAGTTTTCCCAGTACAATACAAAAAATTTTCAACTCTGCCTAGGGCTTTAGAAAGTAGAAAGACTGACGTATCAGGAAAAAAAAACTTTGTTAAAATCGGTTGAATAATAACGTAAATATATGTAATTGATATTAACGTTAAAAATAAGTGATGCATTATAAGTGTTGACTAGTTTATTTTCTGTAAATGTGTAACGCTAAAGACAGAAAATACTCCGTGTAGAGGATCCATGCAATGTTTGGTAAAACATCCCCTAAATAGATCCCAACTTTGTATTCCATATAGTAGGGATATATAGAGAGATTTTCTCGTAGCTCGACCAGTAGCGGCTCGCCAGGGGACGCGGGTGAAGCGCCGCTTGACCTACATTTTCCAATCAATTTACTTTAAAATAAACATATTTTTAAAATATTAAGCATTTTATAATCTACATTTTTATTATAAAAATGTAGTATGTTTTATATAAATTCGCATTATTTACTTAATTATACCATTATTTTCTATCAAAACTAGTGCCTTATATACTCAAAAACGTAATAATGACTTAAAAACGTAGCCCGCCGGACTTTTCATAAGAGCGACCCGTTGAGGAATCACAATCAGCAGTAACAAATTCCGCATCAGACTACACCCGCACGGCGTCTTTTGCGCTTAGATTTGTTTACGGCAGTTGCTATGGCAACGCAATGGTCAATATCCGTAAGCCAAATAGAGATGGGAGCGGCGTAAAACTGCTGCTGCAGGCGCTTGTTCGCTTATTATAGAATTAATGTAAATTAGTGCGTTCGGATCATCGGAGGCGGAATCAGTTTTGCATCGATCGAATCGAATCGAAATTAGCTTTAAGATACAGGTACATAACTGTTTTTTAAGAACAAAAAAAATATATTTAAAATCTTATAAATTCATATTATTTCCCCTATGTATTAAAAAACGCTCCAACGCTATGGACAATTAACATCATAAAAAGGTTAAAAAAATCACCATTTTGGGCGTGGAACCCCGAAAAATTTCCGCTTGCAGCGCTGAGCACTTAGCTGCACTGTTACAACATGTGCCAGTGTTGTCGGTATGTAGCAGTCTTGAATCTCCGAATTGAATTACGCATACAAATATTTCTAAACAAATAGGCCTAACTCCCGTTCGGGGCATCCCCGCACCTAATCTTGTTGGGCGCAAGGTTATATTATATTATCTGATTAAATGGCGACCAGAAGAAATAAAAGTAATGAATTTATTGTGTTTCTAATAGACCGTCTATTCGATGCAATGTATAATTGGTCTTTGGTAATACCTAAGATACCTAAAATAATTCAAAACATTTTATTTAAAACTGGGGCAAAAATAACCCTATAGAACAATTCAGCTAGTTACAATCATATAAAGGGCGCTGTCCCAGATCAATTTTCAATACTAACTTAGAGCTGTCACCAAAGTATCACTATAGAAAGATATATGAAATTAAAAACAGTTTTATTAATTTAATAGCTTTTTAATAACAACTTTGAATAATTTTCATTAAAAGTACATAAAATATATAATCGTTGCATTACGCATTATATAAAATGCCTTCGAACTATAGCTAACAATTATTTAAGATAAGTATATCACGTGTAAAATACCTAAGATAATTCAAACTGTTCTATTTAAAAGTGGCACAAAAATAATCCTATTAAACAGTTCCGTTATATTCATAATATAATATGCACGTTGTCCTAGTTTACTCAGTGTTTCAAAACTGTATCCTTATCCTACTTTTTGGCATTACTGCCCAAACTAAATTCTAGAACGACGTATTAAAATATTTTCTTTTGGAATCGTATAAAATACATTAAATTTTAAAAAATAATTGTTACAGAGCATGAAAACCACATATTTTAAATTACAGCTTAGTTATTTGAATAGAGTAAATAACATATTAGGCCAATGCGTAGCTGGAACAGCCCTTACCCTTGTCGATATCTTCTAAAAGTGTCTCAGGAGCAAATGTGAAAAATATAGCGTTCGTTGGGCATTCTCGTCTCGCTTCCCCTCGTAACATTAAATGGGTTTATTTGAATAAATAAATTTGGAACCCAAATTTTAGGTTGTTTGGTTTGCTTTTTTGGTTAAAAGAACCCTTGTACCGGTAAAATAGTCATTACAGTTTTCGAATGTGCTGAAAAATTTAGTGGTTGTAGTTGGTTTTGTTTTTGTGGGATGTTTCTAGTAACAGATGTGTTATTAGCTATCATTTTAAATGGTCTTCATCTGTAATTCTGAGTGAATTCGAACTTCACAACTAACAGAATTTTTTTTTAATAATATAAATTTGTTTTTTTTTAATAGTTATATAGAAACAATATCAGAGGTATCTCATTGAAATAATAAGTTAAAACACAAGCCAATTTTTATTGGTCAGTTCTATATACAGATGTATTAACTTTAAAGAGATTGAGTTGAAAACGTGCCAAAATAAAAAAGCTAATATATCTGGTTTAGATGTAGTCTGACCGTAGCCACACAGATATTGCAGTTGACAAGGTTTAAGTACGATTTTCTTTATTATATAAAAATAAGATGGCGAATGCGCTGCTAAATTTCGAATTTACAACAAATAAAAGGTGGCAACCGTAAGTACGTATAATAGCATTACAATTGCTTTTATTTTAACTTAATAAAGTTTTCAAAAAATGCTCGTTATAAAATATTCAATAAATAGCTCAAATTATTTCGCATCTAAAATTGTTGTGCTTCGGATTAAAGTGTAACAATAAAAATTTCAAAATCACTTTGTCTACATTATATTTTATTTTTATTTTCTCATACATCTGTAGACCTTACCTACCTTTGGTAAAAAAAAGAAAAATGTCATATTTTTAATAAGACAACTAATTAATTTAAAAATAAAGTTTTATAAATTCTTGTACTTTTATTTCCATTTAACTCAATAAAATAGAAAACGAGACGGATGTCCCCAAAGACATAGTTGCATAACAATGTTTTTTCCTTTCTTAGATCCAGGCGGCCGTTCCAGTTATGTAGTATAAAATTTCATTGCATTAGGCAATCCAATTCAATATGAAAGCTGGGGGGCGTAATTACAAAACAATTTTCAATACCAAAGTGTCGAGATTTGATTTTGGGCCTAATAAATTGATTTTTTTATAAAACAGAACCTATCTGCAGAAAATCCAATTGTTTTAATTTTTTTAATCTTGACTGATGACCGATGTCTACCTGTCGTCAGACAGCGAAGGGCAGGCTCCATTTAATATGAGCTAGTGTTGGGCATCACTAATGTCACTTTCCAAAAGTGACCCATATAAGTGACCTTAAATGACCTGTCATTTTTAAAAGTTACTGAAACTCGTCAATTTTTTAAAATGACTACATAAATTACCTACAATGGCCGGTCATTTACCTTTAAAAGTGACCGATTTATAAATGACTGTTAAATAAAGCAACCGATTTTCCAGGTTATATCAAATTATAGATAAAGGATTTCTAAAAACATGGACTCTCGCTATTTTGTACCAATCGGGTGCGAACAGTCGTTAAGCGTGCGTGCAACTTACTAAGTTGCTAAAATATAACTTCTTTTAAATAAAAATATCTAACAAATAAGAATTTATTATTTTATTACCCTATGTTTCTTTCTAAATGTTCGGCTGAAATTTGCAAATGGTGGAAACCCTAGACGATATACACAGATATAGCCGCAACCTATACACCCTCTATGTTCGTTTTAAAGGTTACCTTTCTGAAAAGTACGAAATTCTTTTAATCTCTGGTGATTAGGGCGTTGGATTTGCAGGGCAGGGATTGGCAGGGAGAATCGGTCTCAGTTATGTCTGTGCTCAGCGGATTGTCGCTTTGACATATTGTTGGAATGCAAAGATTTAAAAAAAACATGCAAGTGCATTATATGTTGGTACGAATTATCAAATATAATAAAAATTGTCGGAAATATAGACAAGTAACCAATTAGTGTTATATTATTGTACCGATTCTGGAGTAGTAAACACATATAACTAACTCACTTGAACCTAACATTTATATATAGCAACTTATAAATACACTAGGATTTATATTTCTTTTTGGAATCTTGATAACGAACGTGGAATCACATCTCTCTTCTAATCAGAAAAGGCACCCAAGTAGGCCCTGCAGTTTGGACAAAAGTGTTTCTTACTTTGACACGAGTCCATGCAGTATGGAATGCAGCAGCATGGCCAGCATCTAAAAATAAACCAATAATATACAGGGTGTCAATAAGTTGATTTTATAGCTAAAAATAAGACGAAAATGTTTCGGTAACAATAGTTCAAAATGTTTCGTTTTGAAATACAGTGTTAAAATTATTTTTTTTTATTTACACTTTTAAAGCTATTTGATTCAAGTTCAGTACATCATACCCTTTCAAGTACCTACAGAGTAATCTCTTTTGCGATGTCTCAACAGAACTTTTTTTTCGACGCCATTGACTATACTTTGGTGAAAGGACATCTTTCTCATTCGTATATTTAACTTTTTCCTATCATGCGTCTTTTTTATCTTGTACTATTTAGATAAAAATTGAAAAAATAAGACTTAACTCTAAGTACTAGGGTTAAGTAGAATAACGTCCTTATGAGCGACACTTCGCCCTTTCAGTTTATATATCTGTACTTTATTGTATTAAGTCTGGAACTGAATAAAGACGCTTTATTATTATTATTATTAATATATAGTCTATGTCTATACGGTTTTTATTTTCAATAAAATTTTGTTTGCTACAAAAACTAATCCTGAAATTATTGGAAATGTTTAAGTAATATTTATTAACAATATTAAGCTTTTAAAAAGTTTAATCTGAAAGACATTTTGACAATTTTCGGAGCTGCACGTTATAATGATTCAATTCGTTGGCCGGATATATTACCGGAGTTGAGCCAATTAATTTTTTTTGGTAACATATTAAAAATACTTTTTAAATTTCTATTTAGAATGCTGCCAAAGCTCGCGACAGTTGGCAAACGGCTGAAGTATTTCAGCAGCTACGGGAGGCTTTTATAAGTCGACTTAGTCTTTTGTGGGAACTTTTTGAAACAAATTTTAAGCAGTAGTGTAAAATTATATTGGTTGTGATGAAGTTATGGCGATCGAATCGAAATTTTTTATTTTAATAGACTTTTGTTACGATTCTCGAACATAATACGATTGTGTCTGTTTAAGCTGACTAAATCTGACGTTAATATCTCCCCACCTCCATTCCTAGTTAATCTAAGTCAATCTGTAGTATGTCTCGGAAATGACTGCGATCCAGTCACAACTACTGGTTTGGTTTTTATTTTTACTTCCCTTGTAAAAAAAGGAAGTAAGGAAGTAAAAGGTCTGTCTATCTGTCTGTGTGTTCGCGGCAGGCACGTAGCCAGGGTCCTGGGGGTCTGGACCCTCCTCCCCGAAACTTTGAAAATATGTTGGTATAGGCATGCTTCTTACTAATTTTCCCGAGGTTTGATCGTTTGGTCCCCCCCCCCCGGAAATAATGAATTTTTGATTTGGACTCCCCCCAAACTGAATTACTGGCTATGAGCCTGGTTCACGGCATATCTAAAGAAATTACTTATCCGATTGTCTTCAAATTTTGGTTACAAATAAGGGTCAAATGGGGATGACCTGATATTTTAGTGAAAGTTCAATAAGGGGGAACAAAATGGCAACCTAGAGAATATCTAAAAAACTAATTATTTAATTTACTTCAAATTTTGCTCAAAAATCAAGTATTACATAGAAATCAATTGGTAAAATTTTGCTACGAATTCAAGAAGGCGAAACAAAATGGCGGCCTAATAAAATATTTAAAAAATCAGCCTGAAAAAACTACTTTGTAGACTAATTTCAATTTTTGTGCAAGAATTAACTATGATATAGAGATCCGCGGGTAAAATTGAGGTATGAATTCAAGACGGCGCAACAAAACGACGGCCAAATAAAATGTTTGTAGTCGTAAAATAAAATCACCCTCCGAAATTTTTGCAGATCTTCCCGTTTCAGGGTCCCTAGATGCTGGAAAACATATTTTCACAATTCCGTCGTTCTGTCTGTCGGTCTGTCTGCCTGTTGCGGCATAGCTAGGAAACTACTTGACCGATTGACTTCAAATTCTGGTCAAAAATTAAAGGTCATATGAGGTAACATTTTAATAAAAATCCAATATAGTGTAACAAAATGACGGCCTGGTGACATGTTCCAAATAAGTGTTACTATAAAAGCTACTTATCCAATCTATCAAATACTATCCAATCCAAAATCAAGTATTACGTAGAAATCAAAAATTTTGTTACGAATCTAAGAAAGCGAAACAAAATGATGGCCAAATAAAAGATTTAAAAAGCGACCTGAAAAAACGACTTATTAGATTTTAAGATGGCGGAACAAATGGCAACCAAATAAAATGTTTTCAGTCGTGAAAATAAATCTTCCTCCCGAGTTTTAAATAATAATATCTTCACGGTTAAGCGTCCTTACATGTCATGTTTTCTTAATTTCGTCGGTCTGTCGGTCAGTTCGCGGCATAGCTAAAAAACTACTTACCCGATTGACTTCACATTTGGTCAAAAATTAAAGAGTTTACCTTAAATTTTGTACAATGTTAAGTGTTAAGTCTGGTACGAATCCATAACAAAAAACGAACTAATAAAATATTTAAAAAATCAAATTTTGTTCAAGAATTAAGATATAGAGATAAACTGGTAAAATTACGGATTGAATTCAAGATGATGGAACAAAATGGTGGTCAAATTATATGTTTAAAAAATCATCTTAATTCAATGGTCAACACAAAAATTAAATCTGATATAGCGATAAACTGGTAAGAATTCAACATGACTGAACACAATGGTCTTAACGTAAAGTCTATGTCAGTGTAACAACTAATTATTCAATTTATTTTATATTATGCCCAAAAATCAAGTGTGGCATAGTTAGAGACTGTTTAGTACGAATCCAATATGTTGGAACAAAATAGCGCCCAATAAAAATATTTCAAGAAAATATAGTATACCTATATGTTATTATAAGCGAAACAAAATTTTGTCACACTTCATTATTCCTAACAAAGGGAAAGATTCATAACGGCCAACGGGGGAAGTTCCGGGTAAAGGAAATTTACCGATATTTTTAAAATAAAGTTATCAATCTTGGGATCAACCTCAACTATGCAAAATACGGTAATTACAAAAAAAAATGTTATATTTCCATGAAATGTGGATTGCCTTCCATTTTTTATAAAACCATATCCATAAACCGTCATAATCTGCTTAGAAATAGATTATGCTTATTTAACCAAAATGTCAAGAACTTTTCTTACTTTACGTTTTCTCGTAGCAACGCGGCATAAACCAACCATAATCTTAAGGACGTGTCGCGGCAAAAAGCCATTTAATAATAAATCATTTATGTTATGGATTGTTTGAGATCTATAGACCAAACATATTAAAATACTATTAGACTGTTTCTATTCCGAATGATGCAGTGGCTGCCAAAACTCGCGATAGTTGGTAAAGGTATAAAGGCAAACGGCTGAGTATTTCAACAGGTACGGGAGGCTTTTATAAGTCGACTTAGTCTTTTGCGGGAACTTTTTGAAACACATTTTAAGCAGTAGTGTAAAAGTATATTGGTTGTGATTAAGTTATGGCGATCGAATCGAAATTTTTTATTACAATAGGCTTTTGTCACAAACATAATCCGATTGTGTCAGTTTAAGCTAAGTAAAGCTGACGTTAATATCTCCCCACCCCCATTCCTAGTTAATCTGTAGTATATCTCGGAAACGACTATGATCCAGTCATGACTGGTTTGGTTTTTATTTTTACTTCCCTAGTAAAAACAGGTATTGTATTCGTGAAAAAATCACCCTTCGAGATTTTCGCGTTTCAAGGTCCCTAGATGCCAAAAAGTATGTTTTCTCAATTCCGTCGGTTTGCCGGTCCGTCGGTCTGTCTGTCTGTTCGTGGCATAGCTAAAAAAGTACTTACTCGATGGTCTTCAAATTTTGGTTAACAATGTTTTGCCTCACTTGTATAGGTCGAGGGGGCCTGCCGTGCTAGGTATGTGGTATAAAATTCATTGCAATAGGCAATCTAATTAAAATGGAAGGTGTGGCGCATAGTCACAAAACAATTTTCAATACCAAAGTGTCAAAATTTGAGTTTGAGCTTAATAAACTGATTTTTTTTATAAAACACAGAACATATTTGCAGAAAATCCAATTGTTTTAATTTTTAAAGTTGTGACTCGACCTGTCGTCAGATAGCTAAGGGCAGGCTCGATTTAACGAGCTAGTGTTAGGCGTCACTAAAGTCACTTTCCAAAAGTGACCGTATAAGTGACCTTAAATGACCGGGTCAATTTCATAAATAACCGGTCATTTTTAAAGTAACCGAGATTAGCCAATTTTTGAAAATGACTGCATAAATCACCTCTATGACCAGTCATTTACCTTTAAAAGTGACCGATATATAAATTACTGTTAAATAAAACAAGCATTAATTCCTTTTTTTATTTACCAGATCAAGTTTGTTAAGGATCAAATGGGGATGACCTGGTAATATTTTGGTGAAAGTCCAATACGTTGGAAGAAAATGGCCGCAGAATGTTAAAAAAATTATTACCAAAAAACTAATTATTTAATCTACTTCCAATTTTTCATAAAAATCGAGTATTACATAGAAACCAACTGCAAAAAATTTGGTACAAATCCAAGGCGAAACAAAATGGATGCCATAATAAATAATAAATAAAAATCAGCCTGAAAAAACTACTAATTAGAATAATTTCAATTTTTGTGCAAGAATTAACTATAACGTAAAGATGCATGGGTAAAATTGAGGTACGAATTCAAGATGGTGGAACAAAATTGAGGCCAAATAAAATGTTTGTAGTGGTGAAAAAAATTACCCTCCGAGATTTTTGCTGATCTTCCCGTTTTAGGGTCCCTAGATGCCGAAAAACATGTTTTCGCAATTTCTTCGTTCTGTCTGTCTACTACTAACTACTGGTGTAACAAAATGGCGGTCAAGTGCCATGTTACAAAAAATATTATTATAAAACTAATCATCCAATTTACTTCAGATTTTGGGCAAAAATCACATATCAACTGGTAAAATTTTGGTATGAATCCAAGAAGGCGAAACAAAATGATGGCCAAATAAAATATTTAAAAGCCATCCCGAAAAAACGACTTTAGACGATTTAGATTGATTTCAATTTTTGTACAAGAATTTACAGTAATCTGTGGATGTACTGGTAAAATTATGATATGAATTCAAGGTGGCGGAACAAATGGCAACCAAATAAAATGTTTTCAGTCGTGGAAAAAAATCACCCTACCAGGTTTTAAATAATAATATCTTCACGGATAAGCGTCCTTATATGTCATGTTTTCTCAATTTCGTCGGTCCGTCTGTCAGTTCGCGGCATAGCTAAAAACTGTTTACCCGATTGACTTCAAATTTTAGTCAAAAATTAAAGAGTTTGCCTTAAATTTTGCACAAAATTAAGTGTTGCGACTGGTAACATTTTCGTTTGAATGCAAGATAACAAAACAACGACCTAATAAAATATTTAAAAAATCAGATTTGTGCAAGATTAATCGTCAGCCGTTTTTGACAAGTAATTTTTAGCTATCCAGGACACTTACCCAAATACGCACAACAGCAGAGCAAACAGATGGGTTTTGGTGTTGGCCTCTGTTTCCACAGTTGTAGTAATGTTGGCATGGCAGTGAGGACAAGTAGCTCTCATTGGGTCAGGACCGACCATTATTGGCGCTGTAGTTGTAGTCACTATAACTAAAAATATTAAGAATATAAAGTATGCAAGGATGTTATTGTTTTAAGGACACTAAGGGAGCACAACATTAGCAAGGTTAAGCGCTACATCTACAAAGGAAACAAATATTACATCTGCTAAAGCCACAAAATAATACATTACTAACACATATATATATATATATATATATATATATATATATATATATATATATATATATATATATATACATTAAGCCCCATACAATCGACATGGAAAACGTAGGTGACATTTGTGTATGCATTTGTGACTAACGTTGATCAATAGAAACTTTTAAATCGTTGCATTTGTTTTTTTATTCACACATGACAAACTATCGCATGGAGAGTTTAGACATAAATGCCGGATCCACACTTTTAAGACTGAGTCTGTAGAGCAAAAGCTTCTAGGCCACACAGACAAAGTAGTACTGTGAATAAATGCTGGAGACAAATTTGAAATTCATCCGTCAATTATCGGTTTTACGAAATCATTTTGTTTATAGCATGGTCCACGCTTCTCATTACGAAAATATTTCGCCATATGAATTTCAGAATCACGTCACTTACAATTCAGCAATGTTTGAGGGAGGTCATATAAAATCTAACGTTTGTAAACAAGAAATAATTGTCTAAAAGTCTATTTAAATTCAAGGTGGCATTATGGTATAAATTTTCAGCAAACTTTTAAAGCTGAATTGGATGCACAATAACTTTTATTTACATCCAATCTATCTATCTATTTGAAGTTAAATAGACTTTAGTTCGTTCAATCCTTTAGCCAACGGTAGTGTCAATGACGTGGCCAGGAGTTCTCCGATTTGCACGAGAACGTGTAAAATATATTTTTTCACGGTAATGTCGGTACTCATTGTCACTATACTATCTAGAAATACATAATTTCTTTTAAAATATAATGTTTCCATATATGCAGGGTGTCCCAATTTTGCTGGGATGACATCAACTATAAAATTTTAAATGGGACACCCTGTATTTTCGTCAAATATTTGATTCCTTGTCAAAAATAAATGAGGTGGTATTTTCCACTGTGCGAAAATACTCACTACTATTCTGAGACAAATGAACATTTGGTAAAGCAAATTAAAATGCAAGGGCATCAAAGTATTGAAGTGTTATATGGTATTATAAACGACCGCATTATAGGACCTGTGTTTTTTGACCACTATTTGAATAGACAATTTTTTTTGACTGATCTTCCGGAACATATTCGTGTGGACTTTGTATATCAACAAGGTAATGCTCCATATCACTGTGGAGAAGATATAAACGAGCAATTTAATTTAAGTATATATATAGGGACGGTGAGATTTCATGCCCTCCGCGAAGTCCCGATTTGACACCCTCAGATTATTATTTATGGGGCACACTTAAAGATAGAGTATATAAAAATCGAAACAATTATTCTGTAAATGAATTAAAACAAAAAATTCATGAAGAAATTATTAG